>CM050167.1:45598482-45655982 GCA_027410445.1 Discoglossus pictus | reverse complement strand
CCTTGATTTTTATTGCTAAGGCACTCAAGAGTCAGGTTACCCACACAGTAATGTCACCCGAGAATGCCTTGACCCTTTATTCAAACAGCAATGTGAAAGGGGCAAGGATGCCTTGGTCTCTGGCAGTGCTGGGGGTGGCCAATGGATTGCCTAAAAGCTTGTGTACCTAGATCAAGAATGAACTCTCATAATGGTATGTTACAGGATTGTACCCAACTAGACTTATCCAATACTATTGTCAATAAGGCCATTATCCGCCCATTCACCATCTTGTGTTGGACCAAGCTAAGTAACCGTTGAAACCTACAAAGGGCATTCTGTAGTCGGTTCATAGAGAGACAGGAAGACCGGGACATATTCCTGAAATACATGGTATTTCTATATTTGCGAAGTTTCTGTCTCTTACGAAACAGGGTGGGTTGTCTACCACCTACCCCCAGTGTTCGTAAACTGCTTCGTTGTTCTTCCGGCTCATTGCAGGGGCCGCATATCACACATTTCCAAGATTCACATATTGCCCTATTAATTCATAATCAGTGGGCCATAATTCATAATACTTTATCAGTGGTTGAGTCCAAGAACAACAGTCAAAATATATACAGGAGCCTGAAAAGCATAGGATCCACAAAAATAAACAAGGCCTATAAAACAGGCCTTTTAGGATGCAAATAGTGGCTAGTAGATGTCTTCAATTAAAAAGGGTCTAAGATGAGCATCTCAAGGCGAGTCCTTACATCCAACTGACCACGTGTTTCGCCACATTTTTCTTGCCAAGTGGGTAGAGTATAGCTCAGTATTGCGGTCTCTACCTGTGCGGTGCTATTAACAGATTATGACAGGAGAGCTCCTGAGTCTTTATCCACTTCCAAAATACAGCAGCAACAGCTACCTAGTGTTCTGAAGCTCCTCTCTCAGCCAGGTAGGTAACGTCTGGCCCATCTTGTAAAGCAGCTTGGACAGCTCAATATTATGGTCCCTATAATAGTCTGTAAGAAATGATCGGGACTGCAAAAACACAGGAAAAAAAAAAAAAGAATTTAAGAAATTTGCAAGCACTATACATTTGTAGTTTAATTAACAGCAGTGAGCAGCTACATGCAATGGTGTACTTCTGAGAGCTAGTGTACGCAAGACAGCAATATATGCTACAGAATACAGGAAGAAATAATAAGATAAACTGCCCTCTTAATAGGACTAGGAGGAGGTTCCAATTATGACATAATGTAAAACTATAGGTAATAACAAGTACTTTATCAGTTGAATGCAGGACAGGAGTGATAATAAAGATCTAAGCCAAACTTACATCTGAATCCATATCTGGGTATTTCCTCCCTTTGCTTTTCCCTAAGCATTTAGTTTTCCCACCTTCTACAAGTTGGCACCAAAATCCTTTCTTAGGATCAAATCTAAAAAAAAAAAAGGATAAAAATACATTAAAGTTACTCCATAGAACGCAAACAAAAACAAATCAGCACTCCCATAACCCTTTTCAATGGCCCTCTAAATATTTATTGATTCTGTAGTTATCCCCAAAAATGTACTGTATAGCACTACACACTAACAGAGAACAACAACTATTAATTATAAGTTGGGTTATGAGTTTATGGGATTTTAAACACTCAATTGAATACACATATGAAAAAGTAAAGTGCTGAACTCTTGGAGATATCAAATTTTGGTGAATATGTCCTATATTTCAAAAGACCACTATAAAGAAAACATGAGTGAGCAGGCAAAACACATTTCTTGTATTTCGTATGGTATTCATATTCAACTGTAGGATATAACAGAATGGCACAATCATAAAACAAAACAAGGCAACAAAGAAAAAAAAATGAATTGTCCCTGTTCAAAAGTTTGCATACCCTTAGTTCTTAATACTGTGTATTGCCCTCTTTAGCATCAATGACAGATTGCAGTCTTTTGTAATAGTTGTTTATGAGGCCTCTAATTTTTGCAGGTGGTATAGCTCCTATTCGTCTTGGCAAAATGGCTACAGGTCATGCTGGAATGTACAAGAGCGTCCCATGTGCAGCCTTCATGCAGAAAAATGCAAACTGTCTGTCAGTATTTTCTGATAACATGCTGAATTCATCTTGCCATCAAATTTTCACAAGATTCCCTGTGCCTATAGAGCGCGCAACCCCCCTCCCCCCAAAAAAAACCCATTAGTGAGCCGCCACCACCATGCTCCACAGTGGGGATGGTATTCTTTTCACTATAGGCCTTGTTGACCCCTCTCCAAACATAGCGCTTATGGTTGTGACCATAAAGCTCTATTTTGGTCTTGTCACTCAAAATTACATGTGCCAGAAGCTGTGAGGCGTGTCAAGGTGTTGTCGGGCATATTGTAACCAGGCTTTTTTGTCATAGGTGCAGTAAAGGCTTCTTTCTGGCAACTCGTCCATGCAGCTAATTTTTGTTCAAGTATCGTCTTATTGTTCTCCTTGAAACAACAACACCGGCTTTTTTCAGAGCTGCCTGTATTTCTCCTGAGGTTACCTGTGGGTTTTTCTTTGTATTCAGAACAATTCTTCTGGCAGTTGTGGCTGAAATCTTTCTTGGTCTACCTGACCTTGGCTTGGTATTAACAGATCCCCGAATTTTACACTTTGTAATAAGTTATTGAACAGTACGGACTGGCATTTTCAAGGCTTTGGATATCTTTTTATATCCTTGCCCATCTTTATGAAGTTCCACTACCTTGTTACGCAGATCTTTTGACAGTTCTTTTCTACTCCCCATGGCTCAGTATCTAGCCTGCTCAGTGCATCCATGTCACAGCGAACAAACTCATTGACTGTTTATACACAGCTACTAATTGCAATATAAAAAGCCCCAGGTGTGGGAAATTAACCTTTATTTGCCATTTTAACCTGTGTGTGTCACCTTGTGTGTCTCTAACACAGCCAAACATTCAACGGTCTGTAAACTTTTGATCATCCTTCAATAAAAGACATTTTTTTGCATCAGTCATATTTTCAAAATAAATGCCAACATTTCTGCCAGGGTATGCAAACTTTTGAGCACAACTAATTGCTTATAAAAAGAGGAATACATGAGAGGCTATATTATTGTGTATATTCTAGAGACATATGTTGCCTATTTTCAAGTGTAGATCATTAAAGGTATAAGTTAAACAGACAGCAGTGATCTGCTGACATACTAATGGAAGATCTTTCTCCTTTCATAATTCTGGTCATATTAGTTCTGCTGTTGTGCCATATTTACAATATGTTCTTTAAATGAACTTCACTTGATAATGGGCACAATTTATTTTCTTCTAAAAAGTATAATTAATTTATTGAACTTTATATGAAATTATTCTTGTAGTGCAAGTCACCATTTTGTTTCTATTCTTCTGCTACAACAAGTAGTAGGTGACCTTGGACATAGAGAAAGATTTGAGCTACGTCAATTGAAATGTGGGAATCACAAAGTACTAATTCTCTTGACAAAACTAGTGACCGCAGAGTATAGAATGATGGAATACGATAGCGAATAAAACATATTATTTTGACCCTCAACAGCATTTTTGTTCGTCATTAAAATGTAGGAGATATTGTAAATACGAGTTTAAGCAGCCGTTTATGTAGATGCAGTTACTGTATTGTACCAAAGATGGCAGCCTTGGACTGATGCAGAAGTTCAAATATTTTCACAACATAATTAAATATCCAGAAGGGGCAGAAAGATGTAGGTTAAAGAAGCATAAATAGACAAAATTGTAAGACCCTATACAAATGAAGCCTAATTAATATATAAAAAATACACAAAGGTACTCTATATTAGGTACTCCTGCATGATCATGCAAATAATATATATATATATATATATATATATATATATATATATATATATATATATATATATATATATATATATATATATATATATATATATATATATATATATAGTGTGTGGTAGCGCCGTGGGTGACCGTCCAGTAATCTAGATGAATAATTGGAGTATTGCAGAATATAGTGATACCTTCTTTATTGGGCAAACATATTCATAGTTTATCGAAAGTGAGTCATGGAAACTATGAATAGTTTTGTCCAATAAAAAAAGGTATCACTATTCACTATATAATGCAATACTCTGAGTACGATGAATACGCAGTACGATGATCCTTCACACAGATGGCCTGTTTGGTTCTTTTTTGCTCTCAAAATATATGTTTCTATGCTGATCTACTTATTAAAGAAAGAACAGACTTTGAATACAGGACACGTCTATCGCAAAATAGGAATGAGGTATCTAAAACTACCGGTGATTTCAACAGGACTAATGGAAAGTTTATTAGATAACAATAACACACCCTCCCTGAGACAAAAGCTGCCCTGTAAAGAAACCTGGACCACACGGTGAATAATAGATGTATATAAACGTGAAATATTTCAAAGCAGATTTTTGGAATTTACCCATTATCCAGTTATTTAAAAAAAAAAAGTATATTATATACTATTTTAAAGTGACAGGTACATAGGACTGTTTAGAACAAAATGGCTCTTTCTGAATAGCATCTCAGACAATGAATGGCATCGGTACTCACGCCAGAATTTTGTGATAATCCATGACATTTGTGACTCCCAAAAATTTCTGTACGGCTTCCATCACATTAGCCGGCTCAGTGCGCAGCAGCTTGCCATCTAAAACCAATATCTAGAACAAAGGGCACAAAACCTGATTATCTAAACAGGAGGAATAGATTACTATGGTGTGAACAGGATATAAACATTAAGAATTCGGCAACAAATTTAAGGGAACAAGAAGTTACTTTTAACCAACATTAAAGTGATGTGGAATTCATCAGCAGTGCTCTATATTATCAGAGTACGGAAAAGCAAGAGAAAAAAAAATGAATTTTTAGAAGAGCATTTATATTACACAGTGATGTTTTAAATGCCTGACTCTCTACAGTGTGTCTGAAGATTCCACAAGGAATACAAATCTTAAGCACCCTGCACATGGCAATACAACTCACTGTTGTAACCAAAAAGGCAATAAGCAAATCACATATGAGGATTTAGAGGGAACTTGTAGTTTTTGGTCCGTGGAGACCCTAAATATATCTACCCCCCTCACTCTCAAAGAAAGCAGGCAATGTTGAATAGACAAGGCATGGAAGCCCAATTACACAGACAGAGCCTAATAAAAGTATTTTTTCCTTCTTAAAAAAATACATTGCTATTGTTATGGTTATGCTGGGACATACTTCTAAAAATATATAGTTTTTTACCCAAACTACAGAGGCCATTTAAGAAGTTTATGTTTTTATTAAAATTATTCATTCTTTAGACAAAGATTGTTGGTGTTACATAATGTTATAACTAGGCGACTTAAAGTGCCACTTAATGCAGAACAATTTGGACCACATCACAGTAAAGATCTCCTAAAAGCATGTTAAAATCATTTTAACATACAATCTTGTGCTCTCTCACACCATGAAGAGCACTTAGAGACAGGTAAATGGCCATTTAATTAATGTTATCCTCATCAATGTGACTGTGATAAAATGTATACTTAACTTCTATGAAACCTCTAGAGTAACAGATTCTCAGCCTCAGGAACTGCCCCTTTGTTCCTGTTCTCATATAGAGCACCATGTTTAACAGATGTGATCTGAGGCCACACACACACAATCATGGACAGATTACTTATTAGGCCAACTAGGCAGCCACCTAGGGATACTTCCCTGTGAAGGGTGTCTCATTTCACGCTTCAAATTGTTCTTTGACATAAAAAAGGAAATATTGCACTTCACAGACTCACCGTTAGGGGGCGAACAAGAGGAAGGACGCTGCTGTGCCTAGGGGCGCCGGAGATATAAATCCAGCCCTGCACACAAGGGAGGAACTTCTCACTACTCATTTGATGCTGCTGCTGCATGCAGACACACTATATTACTAATGTGGATGTGGTTTTAGGTCACAGCTGTGCAAGATGACACTTCTCATGAGAGAGAACAAAAAGAAAGGAGAAGGTTCCAGAAGGTGAACATCTGTTACTCTAGGACTTTCAGAGCTAAAAGCGTACCGCTTATATGACAATTACATGGAGGAGGATAACAGTAATTGCTTTCCTCTGTTTGCAAAAACAGTTGTTTCTTTACTTATAAATTATCACCTTCTGCTGTTGAGCCCCTACTGACCTAGTACGTTTATTATTGTCTATCACACATGGTGGTGATTACGGTCTATTATTCACTTAATGAAGGCACCGTGTATGTTCCCTGTATCTGCATACTAAAGATTTACAATAAATATGAATATTGTGTATGAAGCAACCAAATGTAACTGTAAATTTGTGTAATTTAAGTATAAAATATATGAAAAAGATCCTGCCTCTCTTCTAATGAATTTTAACTCATGCATTTAATTTTCTCGTACAATTGGGGTTGATAAGCCACAAGTGCGGATAAATAAATAAAAAAGTCACAATGGCATTAAGTGATAAATTTAAGTAAAATCAGACTTTGCTTGTGTCCGAGAGAAACTATGTTTGTATTGCACCTTGATGGCATGGAAGGGGTGTGATTTGCTAATTTGCATTATCTATTCATCAGTGGTAGGAGGGGGGGAGAGGGGTCTATTGACTCATTGGTTTAGTGAGACAGACTTTTCACATTTGATACCTCGCCTTTCCACTGCACTGTAGCATGCAGCTTGCAAGCCTTACTTGCCTTGCTCTGTACCACCATGTCTTCAAAAGGATGTATTACGGTCATGACAGCTTCCAGACACTAGCAAAGTCCACTTAAAAAAGGATTTTACCTGCAAATTTATGTTCATGGCTTACATAGATGCTAATGTTATTGGTATGTTGCATACTTAACAAATATGTGAGGTTTTTCGGATCTACAGAGGTTATTTGATATGTAAATCTCTCCAACCTAAAGTAAATTATATATAATGTTTTCAGAAAAAAAATTATGTGTAAACATGCAGTCGTGAGTGGCTTTCTGTAGCATTGTTCTGACAGAGCGTGTTACATCTTGCATACATTTTCACATTCTTTGCTCACCTGGTTAGCATGGAAGTGGTTCAGCCATCGCTCTATGTGTGTGGAGTACCATCCTGGGACAAGGCACCGGTTCCTTAGGGCTTGTAGCTTCGAAGGTGCATCAGGCCCAGCTGTTACTACCTCTTGAAAGGTGTATTTCATGGCCACGGGGTCATCATGGGCCCTCTGATGCTGGTGAGAGAGTGAGAAACAGTGTTATAGACCTGTGTCTAGTAGACAAACTATTAAAGGCACATGGACTTTATCAGTGCTTCTCTGCATCATCAATCCGTGCACAAAAAATAAAGTGAAAAACATTCTACATTTTTAAAATTGATGCATATTTTTCTCTTTTGTAACAGTATGTATATGTATTCCAGCTACATCTCCAGCCACCACCCCTTATTGCAGCATGGATGTCTACAGATTCTAAAAAGACCAAAAATTACAAGTTTCCTGCAATGCTTATGAACTCTTTTTTGCTGCGAAAAAAAGGTTTTTTTTTTTTTCTTTGGCTTCTCCAGACATAACAAGGAGAACAAAGCTGATATGTAATATATGGTTCCTTCAGGACCTGCACCTTTTAGCTGTTCCTTCAAATAAGCTCAATACATAGGCAGATGCAGGTGAACTACAGATAACATTAATGATATGTAAACACTTTGAGGACATTTAGAGCCAAAACTGCAGCATTTAACAAGCAATTATAAAACAGTAAAAGAGCATCATGCAAAGAAAAACTTTACATCTTTTCTGCTTAATGCGGACTACCCTATATAATGGCACAGAGCAATATTTTATTAATTTGGAGTCCTTTTAAACAAAGGGAACAAGGAACAGATGTGCGGTTGTCCTTTTTTTCTGTAAGTCCTGCAACAAACATTTTAATAAAACGTCTTCTAAGTCATCCCAATTAGGTATGTCAGCCTACAAATATCTTTACATGTGATATAATGGAAAAACTAAAGTTTTATTCATGCACCCCAGTGAAAGCAGTAATCCTTTTGGCCAAATATTTAGTATACTATGGATATGTAATGGGATATGTTCTGCTCCTTAAGCACCTAAATATAAGAAATGTTCTGGTATTCTGCACAAGAAAATATTAAAGGGTTATGGATGGTTCCTGGATTTTACTAGGTATATAATATGCCTATTTATCTATTTACCTTTATGGACTTTTTTTTAAAGAGATGCTTATAAATTCTGTTTTACTGCCTAAATTCAAACAAACAGTTCCTGTATGGGTCTGCCCACTGCAGCCTATGCAGACACAGACTCTGAAGGGCCCGGACGTGAGGTAGTCTCCTGACCTATCAGGGAACATGTTTCAGCAGCATGTTGCAGAATGCTGCTAAGAGATTATCACTGATTGGTTAGTATGCAACAGCACAGCAAGTACATCAGAGTCTGTGTCTTTGTGAGCTGCAGAGGGAAGACCCGAGCAGGCAATATTTAATTTGATTTTAGGCAGTAAAATCCTGAAACATTCCATATCCCTTTAACTGCTTGTGTGCGTATTTAGGCCTTGAATTAGTGTGTTTTATGCAAATAAATAAAAAAATAGTACTTCTTTGGTTTGACAACATTTGCCCCTTTTTTAAACAAAATGTTGAGCTTATATGCTTCTGTTTGACCTCTTGATACAACAAACTCCAATATCCACTAAAATGAGATGAGCATTTTGATATTAAATGAGACATTTCAACATCCTGGGAGCTAGATGAGCCAACATAAATAAAAAAATATGTTTCAGAAATGGTTTCCATAGTATAAATAACTGGACACACACAGACATGTACATGCATAGAGGATGCAGTCAGTGGGTCAGGACATTACCTGATACCAAGAATATGCCCGGTCTGCAGGATTGATGAGGATTGTAACGATCTTAGCTTTTGGCAGCAATGCCGACACTCGTTTTGGGGCTACGTCTGCATCAAAGTAGTTGGCGCTCTTCTCAAAGTAGAAGTCTGAAGTTGTGTTTGATGGGATGGGAAAAAACTCCATGTACCTTGGAGAAGAAAAGTACTGAGTGTCAAACAGACTAAAAACACAGAATAGCTTTCAAGCTCAGGTCCCACATTTCCAGACTTAAAGAAAACCTTCTGAAATGTATATTGTATTATAATGTTTTGTGAAACAGCGGAGGTTGCAAATATAATAACATTAAAACCATACGCAAAAACAAGTACCTTATCATTTGAATGTCATTTAAAAAATGCTGCTTCCGACAGTAAAGTAACATTGAAGTTTGTAAGTTTGACCTACCAGTCAGCCTTTCTGAACCACTAACATAATTAAATTCAAAACTTTTGTTAATGAGAAATCATTTGCATTAATTACTGATCGACAATGGATCCATTGTCTTCAGTGTAGGCACTTGCACTTGAGCATGCCTAGTCTTTGTTTAGGCGACTGCCAGGAAGATAAAGGACCCAATGCCTCCTGGATGTGGCATTTTAGGAATCTCGACACATTGGTAGTTGCATAGTACTTGAGGTTATGAAAAAAAAAAAAAAGAAAGAGAGACTTTTATCCATCAGCCTTTTAAGATCTCTTCTAATCTTTGTAATATAAATTGCTAATAGATCGAGAAAAAGGCAAACCTAAAAAAACAACATTGAAACATTGATAAGGGAAACAAAATAAAAATGATAGTGGAAATCTCATTCCTCCCTGGATCAATACTCCTCTCTACCTAACCAGGATAACCCTAAATGCCCTTTTTATTCAAAGAAACCTCGACTGTCTTTAAGGTGGAATCGTTTTCTTCTAACCTCAAGGGATGTCCTCTTGTCAGCTGAAAACCTCTTGACACAAAAAGTTCACTTGACAATGCCTTATACTAATTGTATTTATATACGTGGTTGTATTTATAACACTTAGATTGTAAGTTTGCAAGTTTTCAATTGTGTCTCCGTGTCTTGGAAACAAGCACTATGTGCATTTGATTATATGCTCAAAAACAGGGCCCTCCATTCTTTATAAGGTGTTAAGTTTGTTTTTGCCATGTACTAAACCCCTATACAGCGCTACAGAATATGTTGGCGCGATATAAATAAAGATAATAATAATAATAATAATATAAGGTAATCCCATCATCTCTTAGGCACCTTTTTCAATACATACCAGTCAATTCCTTTGTGGTAATTCTGTCCATTGAAGAACTGGATCTCCTCAAAGGTCTCGGAGCTGGGGTAGTTACTGCTCAGGTCTGAATGCATGCCCAGGAAGAGGTACAAAGCGGTGGTACCTGAAAAAAGAAGAGCAAATCTAAAGGATTGCATCATATGTGAGATTGCACCAGCCAGGGAACAGAGATTGCGTTCTTTGTTGTGCATTAGTCCAACAATCAAAAAGATAGAGGCACTCGATAGATAATACTCAATATTACATATTATTTATGAACATTGAAGTCACAAGTTTCCTATAACATTTAAAAGATAACACGAAATAGCTTGCTTTAATGTAAGTGAGACAAGGGTTAGGTTTGTGAGTTCATTTATAAAACTGCTTTTGAAATACATTATAATTTCCAGATAATTTTTTTTAGCAGCGTTAAAGGGATATGCGAATTTCCTGGATTATGAATGCATCTGGTAGAGAATTAATAGTATATAAAAACTGTTTGCATGAAAAAATACCAAACACTTACCTTGAAGTTAGCAAAAGCTATTATAATTTCTGACAGTTTAAAATGAAGGTCAACACCCCCTCCATAATTTGTTTTGGCCAATCTGGTTAGATGAAAGATTTGAGACATAGCACTATGTTCATTGCTATGGCAACAGCACACGGCATAGTCAGGAAGAAGGGATGAGTCATATCCCAGCAGTGACTGGGAGGCTGACAACACTGCTCTACTATTGGCTGAGCAAGCAAGAGCAGGTAAATAGTGAGTTAATATTGCTCCCCGGATGCTGCATGCTGATTGGGTAAGGATGAGGAACTTGTGTAGACACCCCCTGGGGGTGTCAACACAATAATTAGCAGTATTTTTAGATATTAATAAAAATAAAATGTTTTATGAGATGTGCTGTATACATATAGGCTGCTTTTTGCCTACAGAGTTCATAAATGTATTAATCCAGCTCACTTAGATATCCCTTTAAGTAATTGAAGACTAATTGATTTTTCCCATATAGCTCCATAACGAATCGGGTGCAGTGCACTGTGACAAACTAATTTTAGTTAGTTAGGGAGAAGTTCTGATTTTGTTCCAAAGGCAGCCTGACAACTTTGAACCATGATACACAGACTGCCTTTGGAACAAAATCATTGTCTGGTACAGTGCCCTTATACCACCAGGTTATCCTCTGAGTAAACCGGAGGTAGAAGGACACTGTACCAGGCAATGGTGATATTTATATATTATTACTTCTTCTAATGGAGGTTGGTAATACAAGTAGGAAGAATTAAAGAAGAAGTTGGTCTTAATTTTAAACTAAAGCATTTTTTGTAGAGATTAAAATAAAATTTTAATATTTATAGCATTAATGTTTTATTTATAGTCTTTAAATCCTGCTCTTTTAAACAAATGATAGAAAGTTTAGGCAATAGAAAGTTGGTTTCATTTGAAAGAGCTATGTCTATACATTGTAATTGCCTGTTTCTGAAATATAGAATACATTCCTGAGATGTTCAGCATTAAATGTGCGGCTCAGTATGCTAATTTACAGCTCATAGAGTTTGATAAGGGATTAAACTGCAGAAACATGCAATCCGACTGTAATCCTAATCACTAATATAGTTTGTGAAGTGAGTGCAAGGAACATGGGGGAAAATAGACACAGGTGAGGGGGGGAGGAGGAGACACAGGTGAGGGGGGGGGGAAGGAGACACAGGTGAGGGGGGGGGGGAAGGAGACACAGGTGAGGGGGGGGAAGGAGACACAGGTGAGGGGGGGGAAGGAGACACAGGTGAGGGGGGGAGGAGACACAGGTGAGGGGGGGAGGAAGGAGACACAGGTGAGGGGGGGAGGAAGGAGACACAGGTGAGGGGGGGAGGAAGGAGACACAGGTGAGGGGGGGAGGAAGGAGACACAGGTGAGGGGGGGAGGAAGGAGACACAGGTGAGGGGGGGAGGAAGGAGACACAGGTGAGGGGGGGAGGAAGGAGACACAGGTGAGGGGGGGAGGAAGGAGACACAGGTGAGGGGGGGAAGGAGACACAAGTGAGGGGGGGGTAAAGAGACACAGGTGAGGGGGGGTAAAGAGACACAGGTGAGGGGGGGTAAAGAGACACAAGTGAGGGGGGGTAAAGAGACACAAGTGAGGGGGGGTAAAGAGACACAAGTGAGGGGGGGTAAAGAGACACAAGTGAGGGGGGGTAAAGAGACACAAGTGAGGGGGGGTAAAGAGACACAAGTGAGGGGGGGTAAAGAGACACAAGTGAGGGGGGGGTAAAGAGACACAAGTGAGGGGGGGTAAAGAGACACAAGTAAGGGGGGGTAAAGAGACACAGGTGAGGGGGGGTAAAGAGACACAGGTGAGGGGGGGGAAGAGACACAGGTGAGGGGGGGGAAGAGACACAGGTGAGGGGGGGGGGAGAGACACAGGTGAGGGGGGGAGAGACACAGGTGAGGGGGGGGAGAGACACAGGTGAGGGGGGGGAGAGACACAGGTGAGGGGGGGGAAGAGACACAGGTGAGGGGGGGGAAGAGACACAGGTGAGGGGGGGGGGAAGAGACACAGGTGAGGGGGGGGGGGAAGCGACACAGGTGAGGGGGGGGGGGGGAAGAGACACAGGTGAGGGGGGGGGGGAAGCGACACAGGTGAGGGGGGGGAGGCGACACAGGTGAGGGGGGGGGAAGCGACACAGGTGAGGGGGGGGGAAGCGACACAGGTGAGGGGGGGGGAAGCGACACAGGTGAGGGGGGGGGAAGAGACACAGGTGAGGGGGGGAAGAGACACAGGTGAGGGGGGGGGGAGAGACACAGGTGAGGGGGGGGGGAGAGACACAGGTGAGGGGGGGGGGAGAGACACAGGTGAGGGGGGGGGCGAAGAGACACACGTGAGGGGGGGGGGGGCGAAGAGACACAGGTGAGGGGGGGGGGGGCGAAGAGACACAGGTGAGGGGGGGCGAAGAGACACAGGTGAGGGGGGGGCGAAGAGACACAGGTGAGGGGGGGGCGAAGAGACACAGGTGAGGGGGGGGGAAGAGACACAGGTGAGGGGGGGGGAAGAGACACAGGTGAGGGGGGGGGGGAAGAGACACAGGTGAGAGGGGGGGGAAGAGACACAGGTGAGAGGGGGGGGGAGAGACACAGGTGAGAGGGGGGGGAAGAGACACAGGTGAGAGGGGGGGGAAGAGACACAGGTGAGGGGGGGGGGAAGAGACACAGGTGAGGGGGGGGGGGAAGAGACACAGGTGAGGGGGGGGGAAGAGACACAGGTGAGGAGGGGGAAGAGACACAGGTGAGGAGGGGGAAGAGACACAGGTGAGGAGGGGGAAGAGACACAGGTGAGGAGGGGGAAGAGACACAGGTGAGGAGGGGGAAGAGACACAGGTGAGGGGGGGGGGGAAGAGACACAGGTGAGGGGAGGAAAGAGACACAGGTGAGGGAGGAAAGAGACACAGGTGAGGGAGGAAAGAGACACAGGTGAGGGAGGAAAGAGACACAGGTGAGGGAGGAAAGAGACACAGGTGAGGGAGGAAAGAGACACAGGTGAGGGAGGAAAGAGACACAGGTGAGGGAGGAAAGAGACACAGGTGAGGGAGGAAAGAGACACAGGTGAGGGAGGAAAGAGACACAGGGGAGGGAGGACAGAGACACAGGTGAGGGAGGAAAGAGACACAGGTGAGGGAGGAAAGAGACACAGGTGAGGGAGGAAAGAGACACAGGTGAGGGAGGAAAGAGACACAGGTGAGGGAGGAAAGAGACACAGGTGAGGGAGGAAAGAGACACAGGTGAGGGAGGAAAGAGACACAGGTAAGGGAGGAGGAGGAGGAAAGAGACACAGGTGAGGGAGAAAAGAGACACAGGTGAGGGAGGAGGGGGAAAGAGACACAGGGGATAGAGGAGGGGGAAAGAGACACAGGGGATAGAGGAGGGGGAAAGAGACACAGGGGATAGAGGAGGGGGAAAGAGACACAGGGGATAGAGGAGGGGGAAAGAGACACAGGGGATAGAGGAGGGGGAAAGAGACACAGGGGATAGAGGAGGGGGAAAGAGACACAGGGGATGGAGGAGGGGGAAGAGACACAGGGGATGGAGGAGGGGGAAGAGACACAGGGGATGGAGGAGGGGGAAGAGACACAGGGGAAGTAGGAGGGGGAAAGAGACACAGGGGAAGGAGGTGGTTGAAAGAGACACAGGGGAAGGAGGTGGTTGAAAGAGACACAGGAGAAGGAGGTGGTTGAAAGAGACACAGGAGAAGGAGGTGGTTGAAAGAGACACAGGAGAAGGAGGTGGTTGAAAGACACAGGAGAAGGAGGTGGTTGAAAGACACAGGAGAAGGAGGTGGTTGAAAGAGACAGAGGGGGGGGGGGGGGAGGGGGGGGTAAAAAATTTTTTTTATCCCATCATTTATGACAGGCAACGACTAGTTATTACATGAGGATGGCAAGTAGGCAATCCAGAACCACTCATTTGAATAATAACAGCAAGAAAAAACTCAGGTGTGATTCCCTTTATAGTCAAACGACTAGTACAATGTATAGCTAGTTTTTCATGCTCTTTCACAATAACTAAAAAGCAAAAACCTGGATTTGAAGTGACAGAGTCCCTTTAACCTCCCTTGGAGATGTTTTATATAAAACCTCCTTGAATATCCCTTTATTGGCACGAATCCTAGAGAAACATCCCACTATCACAGACCAGCGCAAGATACAAATTTCTGACCCCATTTTTTGCAAATCAAATATCAATGCCAGCTGACCACAGGAGATTAAACAGACCCTTTTAAATTAGCGGTACATCAGTTCTTCTCTGGAATACACAGTAACATTACTTTCTTTTTTAAATTGAAATGGTCACACATTTGTACATTAATTCCATCCCCACATGACATCCTGTGTTAATCCTATCTCACTCTGTGCACACCGCATCCTATACTAATCTCAATTACCCCTCTATTCATACACAGCATCAACTAGTAATCCCTTCTTTCCCACTGCAAAGCATTGCTTAATAATCCCACCACCCTGCTCCAAACACAACATCCGATATAGATCTGACATGACATTTTGCTTTTACACACACAAATATTATCAATGTGAACACACACATAATATCCAATGCTCATCCCTGTCTCCAGCACACATTGTGGAGAGATACCTGTTTTCTGAGGTCCAATGATAAGCAGTTTTGGGAAGCGGTCGCATGTCTTCTCCTTGGACCAGATATCTTTGTGTCTTTTATCTTCGCATGGGTCCTGAGGATAAGGAGAAAAGACATTTGCTCACAACAGGACATGGTTTATATCATATTCTTTCATCAAAAAAGTATGCAGCTAAAATCTGTCTCCTCATTCTCCTCTCTTGCAATCATGCTTGTTTCCGTTTCTATAAATTGTATGTTTTTATTTAATTTTTTGCAAATTTCAGGATTTTATGAAATTAATTTTTTACAATAATTGATATTTCCAGGTATATGGAAGTTTCCTTGTTTTTAAGTTTTTCTAGTCGATTCATTCTATACAGATTTTATTTACAAAAAATGGTTTCCACGCCCCCAGAGCTGCCAACATAGGCTCATACTAACCAATAGAAACACTGCATTCAAGTATGTTTTTTTAACCAGAGCAGCAAGGAAGGAGAGAGTGTGTGGTGGGAACAAAATGCTACAAATGCCATGATGCTTTGCTGCAGAGGGTGAATCCCCATACTGCTACAATGTTGTAGCGGCCTCTGATTGGACACAACAAATTGTGAATTTTATGATAATTTAGCTTGAATTTTCAGGGGCATTCCTTCTCAAAATCAACCACCAGAAAATTGAAGACATTTTGCACTCTCTAGGGTTAGTATATTAATGTTTATTTTGGGATTTTTTTTCTCCTCTATCAGCTGCATTCATAATCCATGAAACTTCCATTTATCTCTGTTTTAGCCTGCAAAAGACAGGTACATGAAAAGATTTTGATGCCTCTGATGGACCCTGAACGCATCCTTTCAACCTTGGTAAGGTTTAAAGCATGCTCTCTTGAGTGCATGAAAAAATAATTGTGCTAAATGCACCTTTAAACATATTTTCTATTTCATTAATGTTTTTCATGTTTTTTTATTTTAAATTAATATATATTTTTCCTTCTGAATATATGTTCACACATATTTTTAACAAGAATAAGAGTTGTCTTAGTCATGAACAACCAAGTATCATGTGATTAGAGACAAAAGATCCTGCTTTACTGTGAGTATAGCGTGTTGTGGTTGCAGTGGCCATATTTGAAGCTTGAATGTGGCAGCCATATTTGTTCCTGACAAAGTGACTGGAAAGTGTTGAAGGTCAGAGATTTTAAAGACTTAACAAGGTGATTATTTAGAGGACTATATATACTTGTTATGGTGTGCATACTTTTTAGAACACATTTAAATAAATAATTAATTTGGAAATCTGAACAGCATTTCTTATTTTTCGGTGTCCATGTTCCTTTTTACAAAACGTATATGAAAAAAACGTATTACAAATGGTTTAATAGTATGAAACTGTAAACCAGAAACAAGAATTTGGAACAGCATTATGTAAATCAGGGGCTTCCAACCAGAACCATTAGGGGGATATGAAATAAATGCTGCTATAGAACCATCTATCATCAAATAAAGCACTGAAAGTTGCCCTTTCTAATAGCTATTTGGAGCTTCCTTTACTCTTCAGGTTAGGAAGAAGGTTAAAAAACAAAAATGCCAGCCGATTTCTGTGGCCCATTACCAGCTTTGTAATTTACGGCACCTTCAGGATCTGAGAGCTTGTCCACATAAATTCAATATATCACCCAGTGCAGCTCAAACTGTAGATAACAGTCAAGGTAAGTGAATAATTTGAGTCCTGTGAGAGCTCACACTGCAGCATTTAGAAACAATTACAATATGGTGAAAAGAGCTTAAAATGGAAATGTTTTTTACAGCTTTTCCGTGTCATCTTGAGTGCTCAACATTACTGTACAGAGCAGCATCCTCAGATTCAGTCTTATTTAAAAACTTTCCTCCTAAGAAAATAAGCAAAATTATATTTCGGGCGAGTGTTGGGAACCATTGCCACCAAATGGTGACTTCCATATTAAAGACCACTGTACTACATTTACAGTAAAGCTCATATGTTTGGTTGCTGGGCATAGGCTATAGAGAAAAAAAGGAAGTAGTTTAAAATAAATAAAAAAGTATAAAAGTTTCATATTTCCTTAGGTTTAAACTGTCTGTTTTTCTCTCAAGCCAATCTCTTCCTATCTGTGTCCATCAGGGGCATTGTCAGCTGGGCTATAATGGAGCTTGGAAGCAGGCTGTACTGATATCACTGCCCCCTCCCACCACCTACATAGAGGTAAAAGCTCTATTGTGACATGTTTGCAGCTGCCCCATAGTCCCTGCTTAATGACAGTGTATGAGCTAACTTAGCCCTGACCCTTTACTGGGCATGCTCAGTGTGAACCAGAACCTATTCCAGTCAGACTTTATTTTTAGTCCAGCACACAGCAAGAGCTGGCCATGTACCTAATGACACAGGTAAGAGGCGATACACAGCTCTGTTTAAGAAGAAAACAAACAGTTTAAAAACTAAGAGAAATTTACTACGAGGCCTAATGACTGAAATTTAAGACAACACATTTCCTTGACCAACTAGGTTTGAAAAAGTACAAATTGCCAGTTCATTGCTTACCTGCCACAGGGGGTCTTTTTCTTCAGGGAATATCTGGAAGTACTTATGAGCGAGCTGTACAGGAGGCAGAGTCTGCAGCTTCAGGTTCGTCCAGGTGTTCAAGAACTGTACCAAGTGCTTGAAGGTGTAGAGTCCCAGGCGGTCATTGCCATAATTAGACAGGTGGGTCATGAAAATGCTGATCTGGAGGACGTAATGTTACAGATAAATAAAGAACGTACAAAAGGTACAGAACACACATGGGCTAAATAGGCCATTATATGATGAAGCACCCTGACAGTGCGGATGTACAAATATAATTATAGTGTGTGCCAAGCGCTGTGTACAGTCAGTCTACAGATTTAGCAGGATCTGGTGCACATCCTAAGGTGCAATATTGTGGACGACTTTCCTGCAGAGTCAGACTGGTATGAAGTAACAAGAAAGCAATTATATGAACAGAGATTAATAGCGTAAAAGCACTACAGAGCAGCTGGCTTGTGAAGCTTGTAACAATATTAGATGTGTAAACTGGGTATAAAGTTATTTTAGTAGACACTACTTGTGCCCAAAGGATGCCATGTTTGTGTCTGTCCCATTTTCTGTTGGCTTGGAGACTGAGTGAAGTGTTCTCCTAATTTCTATTATATATCCAAGAGTCGAAGAAGGGACATTTGTTGATTAGTTGGTAGACTCAGATAAGATTTCAGCACAGGACACCCTCTCACAGGCTCAGTACAGGCACGTTGAAAGCTTATTTGCAAGTTCAGCCATGCTCTGTAACAGTTCTCTGTGGTACCTTGAAAAAAAGTGTAACTATTACTGTGGCTAACGAACTACGAAAATAAAGATTTTCTCTGAAAATGCTTTTATGCCCCTGACTTACATGGCAGCTAAGTTTATTGTTGCAAACTTCACAACTACCACAGATAACTTTTTCTATCCTATCTATTCTTATTTCTGAAATAACATTTTTTAGGTGTGTGAATATAGTTTTTTTTTAACTCTTTTTTCCTCCACAAAACTAGAGAGAGGAAATCCTAACTGCAGTTCTTCAATAATTGTATTTGCCACTGCCATATTTCCTAACTTTATCCAGAGACAATTTGTTGGTTGGTGGCTGTCTTCGTATTTTCCTTCTCACCCCAGTTACAATTTCTCACTCCATTATTTTGTATTACCCTCTTACCTCACTTCTTATCCCTTTTACTCCCTGACCAAAAAAGTGGGGATTGATAAGGATTAACAAAAAACCTAAGTCAGAGGTGCTCATCAGAGAACGAACCAACCTTAATAGGTTAGTTATATGGCCATGATAAGCCACTCTGAGAGCAACCTCTTTTAGCTCACTTGTGCCCTTCACAGGGAGAAATATTCTGTAGTACATCAGTCTGGTCCCACTCAAAAGAGTGACCCAGCCCCGAAATACCAGGCAATTCTACCCTGAACAGGAGAAACAGCAAACCCCAGACGCGTTTCGGCCTTGATGGGCCTCGTCAGTGAGGTGCTGCTGAACTCCCTAAGGCACACTGAGCAAGGTTGGTTCGTTCTCTGATGAGCACCTCTGACTTAGTTGTTTTGTGATTGATAAGGATTGCAACAGAGTCCTAGATCTTCAACCAAAAATGTTCCTATAATTTTATTTAAATAATATCTGACTATAATATAATATCAGAAAAACAAAATCTATGAAGTGTAATTAAACATATTAAAAGAAAAAAAATCAATTGGCACATTCACTCAAACAAAACATGAGGGACAAATATTTTAATTATATGTTGTACATTATCAAACTGAATTTTATTTCACTTTCCATTTTAAACTGCAGTTTGGACATAACATGTGTAATGTGACCATGAACTTTGCAAAAGGGCTATGTCCGTGGAAGATTGTGCACGGTTGTGGTTTTTGGCTGAATAAACAAGGGCATATTTTTGGTTTATGCTGCTCTAGCTCCTTTCTGATCTGTGCGCCCACATACTATAGTTGATGCGTCTCTTTGCCCCTTGCTATGTCCCAATACTAAGATTATCACTTACACAACCACGTGGTTGCTGCATATAGACATTGTTACAAGGTAGTATGACAATATATTATAATTATCTTTTATTTGTATCGCGCCAACATATTCCATAGTGCTGTACAGGGGATAAGAACAAGGGAAATACAAATTAAACAAATTTAGAAGTTGAATGGCCCTGTTTTGAGCTATACAGAGCACTGTGCCAGTAACTTGAGGCACTTTGCTACCCCTGAAAATCTGCTCATCTATCCCTTGGCCTTGTTAGCACCTCTAACAATCTCACAATACGATGGGTTAGGGCACAGCACCAGCTGAGTAACTGTGCCCTATTGAGAGAGTATTTAATTGCTCTAAAGCAGTGGCACCCAAACCAAATCATCAAAGACCATGAGAATTTTAGAATTTTGTTACCAAAAATACAGGTGCCCCAGTCAAAATGACTGAATGAATATGTAGCATACATGTACTGCGGCAGAGAGATCCCGAATTCTGCCATGTTGGTAGGACACTATTGGAAACCACTGCTCTTAAGCATTTGGCTGATTCTGATATAGCCAAAGAACAAGGTTCAGATATTTTAAGTACATGTTGGGATTAATTATAAGTTTTTAACCTTTGCAGAATCTATTGATCAAGCAAACAAAAAAATAATGTTTAACACATCCTCTTTAAACATATTACCTAAAATGTGGGTTCCATAATTCCTTAATAAAACACTGATCACCGTAATAAGAGAGGATATGGGACGTGGGTTTATGGTCTAACTTATGCACGGACATGATTTATGAACACCTTTGCAGGAAGCCTCTTCCTTAAAAGACTAATCAACATTTTCCAGGAGCTCTGTTCTTGCATTCCTGGTAGCAAAATTAAAAAAAGAGCCACTTGCAAGTCAGCACAACACAGCTGCTCATCACCATCTTTAATTCAGGAAGCCCGAGAACCAATTACTCCTTCATTAAATATTGATACAGCATTTAATGGCTCTTTTATTTTCTTCTGCAACCTGGTAGTTTATTGATCCGCCTGACTGTAACTGTCTAACATATGCACCTGAGAATCATAACTGGGAATCCATAGCCTCATATATTCCTGTTTATATCTTTGGTTGCAGGGAAGGTTTCAATAAAACTACAGAGTATAGTGATGTATTTACTCCTGGATGCAACTAATAGTACATCGCAGTGATGGACAATACAAACAGTGCGATGAGTTGTTATAAAACACACTACAGTATTCAGGAAAGAAATAACACAGCTGGCAGCCAGACGGCACACACAGAACCTCATTCTTCAACTCACAGGGTTGAGCAGTACAGTCAGGAAAAGCTCTCCGCCATTTATGATCTTGTCCAATTCAGTAGGTCCTCCAGGGTATTCATTATAGAATATAGTGTGCGTGAAGAGACCACAGGTCTGGCGGGGTAGGACCTGGAAGGAAAAAAGATAGAAAGAAATATATTATTTGGAGTCTGAAGGTAATTTTTCAAGCAACACTTGAGAATCAGTGGTTATTAATGGGTACTTGTCACCCGCGTCCCACTGTTATGGTGAGGTTTAAAGTGCTTTAATAAAAAGGACTGCAAAGTTGAAGTGAATTAAAATCATGACATTTTGTTTGTTAATTTTTAAAACTCATGTGAGTCTAGGGGTTATGCCACTGTGATGCTCACAGGGAGGGGTAGAACAGAAAGCTGGGCTGCTTTTGGTTGCATCCTTGTATGCACTATAGGGCAAGCACATGTACATTAATCAATGCTGCAGATATCAGCAGTAGATGTGGTGTTGTCCAATTGGTTGCAGTTCAATGTAGCTTTTAATTCTCACATTTGATCGTTAGTGTTTCAGAAACTAGCATAGCTGCTTCTCTTCACTACAACGGTTGGGAAGAGGATCTGCCCAGGAGGCAATGCTAAACATTTTTCTGATCAATCTAGGATTGCCTGAAGTGTCAGATAGGAACAGCATCCTCTGCAGATTCTCTTTCAATACCTAGACACCCGATACTGGGGGAGCGAAGCATATTGGCTGAAGTGTAAAAGTTCAAATGCAAATTTTAAAAGCTGCATGTTTTTTCATGCAATAATATTTTTTATTGCAAATTAGTTATTAGATAATAATCGGAACCCTATCATGTGTCTACTACAGCGGGACTTTAAGTCATGTAAGTCTGCTCCAAGGAATATTTGGTCTCACCATAATGCCATTGTGGATGAAGCCTCTACGGTACCGAGCGGGTTTCAGGTGTGGATACTCCTCAGTGCTTGTGACTTTAATTCCCCATATCTGCTTCCAGGCTTCATACAGCTGCACATGGATGGGATATACCCCAGAGTGATGAGGCGCCACAGCATAACCCATATCTGTAGGTATTCCATGCTCCTATAATGCAACAAAGAAAACGGATGGTCAGCAAATATTCAAATAAACCTTTTTCAGTTGGATTCAACAGGCTATGGATTCTTAATTGTTGCCATAGCGGGGGCCTCATTCTATTATCGGCCGTAGGAGATACGGGGCCGCAAGCTATTCGCCTATTCTATTCCCTTCCGGCCGGGGGATTCCGGCAGGCTTACGGCCGGCGCCTTGCTATCCCTTGCGGCCGCACGCGCCGGAGGAAAGCCTTTGATCTTAAACGGCCGCAAGAAAATCCTGGTTGCTATTCAATTGCTCCGGGAACCCTCTCTGCAAGGCTAAAACCGAGCCGCAGCTTACTTGCAGCAAAAAGGTCCCGCAGGCACACAATTAAGCAAATTTTAAAGCCATAATAAAGCCATCCTGCACTCTGAGGAGACTATAAAGTGATTGTAGGTGTTAGCATTCATAGCACAACATTCCTCTACACTCAAATCCGTAAATAAATTTTTTTTTAAATTTATGTCACATATCCATGTAAAAAGTCCAGAGGGCTTGGAGCACCTCAGACCCGCCCACGCTGCGGCCGGAAAATAAACAGTTAATGTAATCTCGGATTTGGGCTGATGTGCAAGCTTGAGATGGGGTTGCTATTAATCCTCATGTCCCCCATTATGATCCCTAGCATTTACAGAGCTTTACAGTGCCGTCTTGAATTTATTTTTGCATTTAAAGATTTCTGAGCTTACGGCCGATTGCAAGATATACGGCCGGCAGCAAGGGGATAGCCTTGTGGCGCCGTATAATTGAATTGCAAGGTAACGGGAGCCCCGCAAGGAATCGCAGCCTTGCGGACGATTTACGGCCGATAATAGAATGAGGCCCTTAGTGTTTAAAAAAACCTATTGAATGCTATCTGCATACAAAGGTGCTCTCAAATTATTAATAAGCAAATAGATAGCGCTCTTTTACATTTTAGATTTGATTTATTTACTCACTATTTATCAAGAAGAGAAATGGCGGAGTGGCAAAAGTAATTACTTCGGATAAAAGATGTCCTGAGATCATTTTTACATTCATATTTTTAAATTAGTTCAAATAATTACATTAGAAGCACTACCTTTATATCCATTGTCTGTACAGCGCTCTAAAACTAGAAATTATAACTCAATCAATTTAGCAGCATTATTCAGATGACTTGGGTAACTTCAGTGGCTCTTTAAATTAAAAATAAATAATGAAATGTTAGGTTTTAGCAGCCAAATTAATTTTAAGCCGAGTGAATTTACTCAGAGGATCACGTGACATGGCAGGATTGTACAACACATATATACATACAACCCTTTGGGAGTTAAATATCAATTGATCATTTCCGGGTTCACACTCACCACAGCAAACTTCCTGTTCAAGGCCATCTGCTCAGCAAGAACGGACTGGTTATGGAAAAGATGAGGCTGCATGTGACTCCACATGTGTGGGAACCACCAGAACTGCTTAACGTACGAGAGCAAGAGGTCATCACCTTCATCCTCAGCATCAGTACCTGAGACAACAGTAAGGATATAAAAGATGAACCATTCACCACCATTGCCATTACCCTACAAGCTATTTCCTAAGTGCCATGAGCAGAAGACCATTTTTAGAGGCAATCATTTAAACAGACTATGTGTGTGCCAGATGGATTCCACATTGGTGTCTTCTACACTTGCTGTTGGCTTAGGAATATTAAGGGGTGTTTTTTATTCATAATTGGAAAGAGTGTATGGAGGCAAATTTTTGACTCCTTGTTAGATTTAAACATTTGACGCCTTTCCGTACCCACATGCTCCATACCCATCTCCTTGTACCTTAGGAAACCATTATCACTTTCATATCAGCTCCCATCCACTTCCAAAATTTGCTAAAATTAAGATTTTCTCTGAAACTGCTAATGTTATTAGTTTGTTGCATACTTCCCAAACGTTTCTTAATCTACAGTGGCCATTTAAAAAGACACAGAGAAGGTTTCAAGGAGTTGGGTATTTCTTCCTAGCACAACAAGGACCTACAACCGCACATTTTCAAAAGGCAGTAGGATGTGTGAATTTGCCAGTGCGGTGTCACAATGTACAGCCACATGCACGTCTATATGAAGTAAATCATCTGTAAGCATTTTAATCCTCTAAATTTGTTTCCCTAGGCCTTTGCTCAATTGCCCTTAATAATCTCCTAACTTGCCCACTTGAGTTGATGAACGAAAAGTATCTTTAAGACAACATGGTTGCCCTCTAACTCACCTGTGTGGAAGAATTTTCCAGAAAAGCCAAGATTGAAGGTGAAATTAGGTATATGAGTACGTAGTTCGTTTTGGGTGTCAAAGAGTGCCTAAAAGAAAATCGCACAGGTTAATAAACAAGATCAGCATATAACCATGTTAGTATCCTATATGTGGTATCCTCTACACAACCAGGATTCTCCCACCTTCACATCTTCCACTTTCATGCGAGTTCCCTCTTTGCCCACAAAGATATCATCAATGTCCACCAGCACATATCTATTGAGGGGTAGAGATAATCGTTTGCCAGTCAGGAATGACACTGCATCCACAAAGACCAATTTGTGCAACCAAAAGTTTAGATTATTTCCAAAGAGAACCCTTTGGATTCCATCATGCAATCCCAGATCTTGAACCACAGTAGTGTGAAGGGCGGCGTCCACGCTCAGGTGAGGTATGGTCTCTGCTGACTTGGTCTTGGCTAGGAGAACAGGTTCATAGGTGGAATGGTTGGATTGGAAGACGGTCCAGTCTTCTCCTGGGAGTTCACCCTTTTCCACCTGGTTGGGTCGGGTGATGTACAACAGGGGCGATTTGGCATTGATGCTGCAATCTTTAAGACCCAGATTTGAATGAAGGTAGAGTGGAAATCCTTTTAGTTGGGCGCTCAGCAGACTGTTCTCGTTAGCCTGTGATTAACAGAAACACAGCATATGAACTCCATGCATTATGCAGGCAAAACCACAGCTATTTTTGGCAGAAAATATTAAATATTGCATGATTAAGCTGCCAAGAAGATTGTGAACAGCAACATACTCTGGATTATAATCCTATAATACATCTTGCAATGTGAAAATATTGGTTTCCATAGTTTCTTGAAGCAAGCAACTTGGTTAAATGACAGTGTAGCTTAGAAATAAATTCACATATGTGAAGTAGGTAACAACATTAGTAGTAGTGAGCCAAAAAAAGTCTCCAATTTTATTTATTTTATTAAGAAAAATTAATATAGATACACAGGTATATTATATTTCTAGTGAAATTTAGAAACCTTCCACGTCCCTTTTATCGGTTACAGAAAAGCCTAATGTGGTTCAGTCACTTTTGAGATTACTTATAAAATGCATTAGAAGTGTACTATACATTTTATTCCTATATGAAATAATTTACATGAGCACTTATCTCTGTGTGGCGCACATGGGGAAAATAAAGAAAAATTGGAATTTTCAGCACTTCTCAGTAATATCTTCAAGTTCAAGATAAAAAGATCATGTAAGCAGTTGGCTAATAAGAGAATAAAACTGTGTTGGGAAAAATACCTCCAGAATAACATTTTTGCTAGAAATCGCTGCTAAAATTAACATAAAATTTGTTTTGGCCAATCACAGGCAGCTGATATATTGTTTTAAATCGGTGATGGCAGTATGTGCAGCAAGGCATCATGGGATATGTCCTCTGCACAAGGAAGCAGGAGGAGCCAGACGTTGCTATGTGGGTAACTGCACTGTGCTGCTGTTGGCTTGAAGGTTAATATAGGGTTAAAAGCTGTACCAAAATGCAGTGTTTCTATTGATAGGTACACTGTGCCCATGTAAGCAGCTCTGGGGGTGGGGAAAACACGTTTTATTTTTAAATAAAATACATCTATGTGTGTATAGAATGAATCAATGTAATGTGTGTGTCTGATATAAGCAGCATGTGTTAGATTAGAGAAAGGAAAAAATAAGGACACTTAGATAATACCTTTAATTAGAGCTAGAACAGAGAAGGGAGTCTTAACATGGTTTCAAAACCAGTTTACAGGGTGGATAAAAGGTATTATCTAATTTATATAGCTCCAATATATTGCCTAGCACTGGGGTACAGTAAATAGAAGTATGACAATATGTAATTTTGCAGACAGATACAAAGGGAGGTGATGACCCTGCCCTTGGGCTAACATAAATACACAACACATATATACAAAGTGCTTTGCATGACTGAGAGCTTGCAAGCTTATAGTCTAAAAGATGACTAAAACAAAAAAGGGAGAAGCAAGGGCTTGGTAGGTAGTTGATAAGATAGTAGGTGATTAATTAGTGATTATGTCTGTGTGTGTGTAGCAGCTGTGAAAATAAAATGTATAGTGCAGAAACCTGCACTACAAAGTAACAAATCATAGATTGATGGGTGTGGACAGGGTAGATGAGTTCAGAGAAAGAAGAGAAGGTTGTGGTGTGTGAGGCTCTAGGTGTGGAGGTAAAAAACTACGGTAAATAAAAGTTAAACCACCCTTATATGATAAAAAATATAAATAATGAAAAATTAGCAAAATCTGGACTTTAGCTTGGAGCATAAAATAAGCAGGAAAATAATCAAAGCGGTTTTTCTTTTTTGTTTGTTTGTTTTTTAACTAGAAAAAATAAATGGTTGTCGCTGCTGGTCCCTAGAGGCATAAATAATAGTATGTTGAGGTTGTGTGTGTGAGAAGGAAGGGATTGCAGTTTATTTTGCATCTACAGTAGACTCTCAGTTAACCGGCACCCATGGGGTTTGGTAGATGCCGGATAAATGTAGTTTCTGGTTGCTTGAGAGTTACTATAAAAAAAAAAAAAAAAAAAAAAGAGGCCTAGGTTAGCTGCACATAGGATGCTCTGCTAAGTATATTTGTCAGGGAGAGCCGTTTTAGCAGCCGTTTTAGCAGCAGCAGCAGCAGCAGCTTTCACTCCTCACTTACACACCGGTAAGTTGGGCTGGAGGGTGCAGTGCTGATACGAGGGAATGTAACACCAACACTGCCCTGGCTCAGTCACTCATGCCTGTCTGCTTCCAGGTAAAACTGAATTGCAGAGACGTACAGAGAATTAAATCTAGGTGCCTGTAAGCATTTTGTGGCATGACAACCTGGCTCCTACCATTTGTTGGGCCCTTTAAAAAAAAAAAATTATTTAATGTACAGTAGTCAATTTTTTCTGGTTGCTTGAGAGTTCTGGATAACAGAGTCTACTGTACTTGCTTTTGACAAAGTGCAGGGAAAAAGTGTAAAATTTGAAAGCTCCAATGCCTGATCTCTCCGTTCACTGGTAGATAAGATGAACACACCTCCTTAGACTAGCAGGAAGTGATGAAGCCAGGCAAGATGGGATATTCCTATATACAAAGTCTTCAAAATTAAATATATTTTCTCAATAGTGGTTTTATGCTCATGGCTCACATAGCCGCTACTGTTTTTACTAAAATTACAGTGCTCCGTAAAACTATGTGAAAATTGGGAAATTGAAAAAGATGAACAGATTTGATATAATCTGAGAAAAGCATATTTTAAAAAAAAGAGGTCGAAGAAAAAGAGCTTTCATTAGTCAGTGAGGAAGTGCTTTCCTACTGCAAATCTTGCATATTAATGGACTAAAGAGATTAAATGGCAACACAATAAAATAAAAATACAGTAATAGACACACACAACAATTTTTTATTTTCTTCTTTTTTTCCCTTATACATTTTCTTGCTTTTTTCTACTTATATATAATCTAATTGATCTATAAACCCTTGCAGGGTAAGAAAAGAAGATTCATTATTTATTTATTTTTCTTTCCTCATTTTTGGGGGGACATTTACGGGGGCCTATAATACGAACTATGTATTAAACAAAATTGTGATGATGTATATGTTTTGTAAAATTTGTAATAAAATTTTAATTTTAATAAAATCGAAATAAAAAAAAAAAAATAATAATATATATATATTTTTTTAAAGCAACAAAGTAGTGCCTTTTCAATAAAAGGCAAAAGAGGGAGCTAAAATAGTCAATACATGCCTCATAAGAAAAAAGTCACCCAAAACATGTAGACCAAGGGTTGGTTGGCAAGGTTAGATGAAATTTATAATTCATCCATTTTTATAAGTAGCCAAGCGAAAATCTTGACACTTGGGTAGAGTGAACCAGAAGTGACATTTTTTTATTTATTACGTAATTTAGTAGTTTCAGACTCTCCATGACGTCATGGACCGTTACACACCAGGACATCTTTAGGTCCATGGTCATGCTGATCCACTTTGTTTTCATGGCAGAGATAGGGTTGCCAGTCCCTTCTCCAGTGGGCCACTGCATGCAGCTCTTGTTATTCCTAGGTGGCCTTCCATCCAAGTACTGACCAGGCCCGACCCTGCATGGCTTCACTGCAGGAAAAACTTAAAGGACCTCTGCAGTTCAAGAACAAAATGGATACTTGTTAAGTATGTACTGTACCAAACTAACAATATCAGCAGATTTTTAAGCCATGAGAATATAGCATTTTTTTGGAAAGTCTGAGACTATAAGTATAGGAACCCATTTCATTGAAGAGAGCAGAGGGCAATAAAGGAGAGCCATTGTAAAGATAATTGGATAAGACTGTAATAGCCACAACCCTCTCACTGGCCGAGAAGCAGACACCTTGCATCATTCACTGCAATAATCTCTCTCCAGAAATGTAAACACGCTCTCACACACACACACATACAACTTCCACCAATGTATGATGGATCTCTCCACGGACCTGCAGAGGCATCAAAATATATATATATTTTTCTAATTTAAGAATTTGATGTATTACTTTTTCTGCTTAATTATGCTCTAGGTGAGACAAAGGTTGTTGTTTTCATCGTTGGTTGACCATTTAACTTTTTTTTTTTCCGGACAGCCAACTGGGCAGAGCCTCCCCCAAACCCTCACCACATATTAGGGGTCGAAAGAAGCAACTCAGCTAGTCCCTGAAATATAGAAAGTTCAAAAGGAGATTCTTAAACAAGGTTTCTCCCCAAGTGCTTCACACTAATTATTGATAACAGAGCCTTTCCGTGTCCGGGATGGGTGAGGTTTCCTGGACACGGAAAGGACTGACAGATTCATAGCTCTCTTTCTCGACTCTGTGGGTGGTGGTGGAGCGATTTGTCTGGATAATTTGGATAATGAATGAGACTCCTCCATGTCCACTAGTTACAAGACCCCCAGCAGAGCTTCGAGCTTTAGTTCATTACTAAGCTTCCCAGATAGGTGGCACCCTTCTTGGGTCACACCTTATTTGCAAGTATTTATCTTTCCAGGCTATAATATGTTGGGGAATTTGCTACTGTTTTTTTAGTGTGCTAATTCCCCCTGTTAGCCCTTTAATTTATGCTTAAAATAAACTGGATGTATACAACAAAAAAGATGCTCAGCATTCCCTGCAGTAGACATAATATAGCAACGTTACCCATGGAGAGCCTCAATGAAAGCCCTTTTATGCCATTGTGATCTAGCCTTCAGATAGAGATACAGAGACCCAGTAACTTGTACCCTCTTCTTTCAATGGACACACTTGGGGCCTCATTCAAATGCAGTTTGGCCAATTGAATAGGGCTCTATATAAGCACACAGCATATTTTTTTACAGATGTTTTTAGTTAGTGAACTTATATCCAAAAGAAAGGTCTTTACTAACTAAAAACTTCTGTAAAAAAATGCTATGTGCTTATATAGAGCCCTATTCAATTGGCCAAATCACAATTGAATGAGACCCTTGGTGCATAACTGGGCAATAGCTATATACAGTGGATATAACAAGTATACACACCCCTTTTAAAATGTCAGGTTTCGGTGCTGTAAAAGAATAAGACAAAGATAACTCATTTCAGAACTTTTTCCACCTTTAATGTGACCTATAAACTGTACAACTAAATTGAAAAACAAATTGCAATCTTTTAGGTAGAGGGAAGAAAAAATATAAAAATAAAATATGGTTGCATAAGTATGCACACCCTTAAACTAATACTTTGTTGAAGCACCTTTTGATTTTATTACAGCACTCAGTCTTTTTGGGTATGAGTCTATCAGCATGACACATTTTGACTTGGCAAGATTTACCCACTCTTCTTTGCAAAAACACTCCAAATCTGTCAGATTGTGAGGTCATCTCCTGTGCACAGCCCTCTTCAGATCACCCCACAGATTTTCAATCTGATTCAGGTCTGGGCTCTGGCTGGGCCATTCCAAAACTTTAATCTTCTTCTGGTGAAGCCATTCCTTTGTTCATTTGGATGTATGCTTTGGGTCCTTGTCATGCTGAGAGATGAAGTTCCTCTTCATGTTCAGCTTTCTAGCAGCAGCCTGAAGGTTTTGTGCCAATATTGACTGGTATTTGGAACTGTTCATAATTCCCTCTATCTTAACGAAGGCCCCAGTTCCATCTGAAGAAAAACCAGCCCCAACGCATGATGCTGCCACCACCATGCTTCACTGTGGGTATGGTGTTCTTTTGGTGATGTGCAGTGTTGTTTTTGCGCCAAACATATGTTTTGGAATTATGGCCAAAAAGTTCAACCTTGGTTTCATCAGACCATAACACCTTTTCCCACATGCTTTTGGGAGACTTCAGATGTGTGTTTTTTCAAAATGTAGTCTGGCTTGGATGTTTTTCTTCGTAAGAAAAGGATTTAGTCTTTCCACTCTACCCCATAGCCCAGACATATGAAGAATACAGGAGATTGTTGTCACATGTACCACACAGCCAGTACTTGCCAGATATTCCTGCAGCTCCTTTAAATGTTGCTGTAGGCCTCTTGGTAGCCTCCCAGACCAGTTTTCTTCTCGTCTTTTCATCAATTTAGGAGGGAGCTCCAGTTCTTGGTAATATCACTGTTGTGCTATATTTTCTCCACTTGATGATGACTGTCTTCACTATGTTCCATGATATATCTAATGCCTTGGAAATTATTTTGTACCCTTCTCCTGACTGATACCTTTTAACAATGAGATCCCTCTGATGCTTTGGAAGCTCTCTGTGGACCATGGCTTTTGCTGTGGGATGCGACTAAGAAAATTTCAGGAAAGACCAACTAGAGCAGCTGAACTTTATTTGGGGTTATTATAGGCACTTTAAATGATGACAGGTGTATGCTGAGTCCTATTTAACACGATTTGGAATGTGATTGCTTAATTCTGAAAACAGCTACATCCCCAGTTATAAGAGGCTGTGCAGACTTATGCAACCACATTATTTTTCTTTTCTTTTTTCTTCCCTCCACCTAAAAGATTTCAGTTTGTTTTTCAATTGAGTTGTACAGTTTATAGGTCACATTAAAAGGTGGAAACAGTTCTGAAATGATTTATCTTTGTCTAATTTTTTTTAGCACAGAAACCTGACATTTTAACAGGGGTGTGTAGACTTCTTATATCCACTGTAATTGAATAAGGCTAGTTCAAAATAATTGCCTGACTGAATATATAAAGCTGAGGTCAGCATAAGTCATCTCAGATTTCCCTGTTTCATCCAAACAGAAAGCAAATGTTTGCCTGGTGGAAAATAATTCATGCAGAGGAGCATAATGGCAAATTCACGTAATGCTTATGTATTTAAATAAAATAAAAAAGTATATGTAACTTTCCATCTGCATAGCTAAATATATTGAGTTACAAGCAAACATACACAAGTGGCTGACAGGAGTCCAGCCAGTGTATATTGTTACACGCTGAATTAGACATCGATCAAGTAATGGCTTACACAGGAGAATGGTGGGATTTCTAAAGCACAGCAGGTAATGTACACAGAATATTACTGTTATAATGCAGTATTGGCAAGTCTGAGTAACCTGGGAGACATATATATACTAGCGACTTGCCTGTCAAAAATGACAGCAATACAATTTGAAGCCTGACAATGCTGTCTAACTTGTGGGCCCCGCAATGAGCGCCACTCTCACCCCTGTGTCTCTTTGCCCCCTCTCCCTCCCCTGTTTTTTTTCCCCTGATCTCCCTCCCCTGGGTTTTTTTTCCCTGATCTCCCTCCCCTGGGTTTTTTTTCCCTGATCTCCCTCCCCTGGTTTTTTTTTCCCTGACCTCCCTCCCCTGGGTTTTTTTTCCCTGATCTCCCTACCCTGGGTTTTTTTTTCCCTGATCTCCCTCCCCTGGGTTTTTTTTCCCTGATCTCCCTCCCCTGGGTTTTTTTTCCCTGACCTCCCTCCCCTGGGTTTTTTTTCCCTGATCTCCCTCCCCTGGTTTTTTTTTTCCCTGATCTCCCTCCCCTGGTTTTTTTTTTCCCTGACCTCCCTCCCCTGTTTTTTTTTTTCCCTGACCTCCCTCCCCTGGTTTTTTTTTCCCTGATCTCCCTCCCCTGGTTTTTTTTTCCCCTGATCTCCCTCCCCTGGGTTTTTTTTCCCTGATCTCCCTCCCCTGGGTTTTTTTTCCCTGATCTCCCTCCCCTGGGTTTTTTTTCCCTGATCTCCCTCCCCTGTTTTTTTTCCCCCTGATCTCCCTCCCCTGGTTTTTTTTTCCCTGATCTCCCTCCCCTGGTTTTTTTCCCTGATCTCCCCCCCTGGTTTTTTTTCCCTGATCTCCCCCCCCTGGTTTTTTTCCCCTGATCTCCCCCCCTGGTTTTTTTTCCCTGATCTCCCCCCCTGGTTTTTTTTCCCTGATCTCCCTCCCCTGGTTTTTTGCCCCGATCTCCCTTCCCTGTGTTTTTTCCCTGACCTCCCTCCCCTGTTTTTTTTCCACTGATCTCCCTCCCCCTGTGTCTCTCCCCCTCCCCTCTCACCCTTGTGTCTCTTTTTGAGAAATATAGTTATTCCACTGCACATATTTCCACTATATATATATATATATATCTATATCTATATCTATATCTATATCTATATCTATATCTATATCTATATCTATATCTCTATATCTATATATATATATATATGAGACCACAATGCACACTCACTCTTATATCCAAAACCATAGCACAAGCTAGGAGACCTAACCGCGGTGAGTCATGGTTTCGATCTGAACAGATCTTATCAGTGGACTGGTTTCTTTATTATTATTATTATTATTATTATTATTATTACTACATACTAGGAAATTGTCCGTCAAAAATGACAGGCGTAAAATAATAAGGCTGGCAATGTTTGCCACATAATGCAAGGCTTTGGGCCCTCTGAGCACTTTTTACGTCCTTCGGCCATTTTTTTCTCGCTTAGGCGATTTTTGAAAAAACGCCAAATATGCCTCAAAATAACTTGCAACCTCCCTCACAGCCCCCCCAACTCTCCCACTGTGCTGTGGGAGAGTGTTCAAGTGAATTTGAGGCATGTATTTGTTTGTTTTTCTAGTTCTGTGGTTCGGTGGTTAAAAGTGGGATTTTTGCAAGCCGCACAGTGCATGCACGCGTTTCTGGCCGAAGTAATACGGGTAGTAAGCCCCGCTTGCGAGGAGTCGTACGGTTCGCAAGACCAGCAGCCTAAGTCCCGCGAGGCTCGCAGTGCAATGAGCGAGCCTAAGACCTGCATGCTCGGCGGCTCGCCTCGCAGTTGCAGCCCTATAGACCGCAATCGGGCTTGCAAAGCATGACCAGCATCGCAAACGTTACACACACTCACAACTGTATATGTGATATATATATATATATATATATATATATGGTGGGCACACATAAAGGAAGCTCTTCAACATATAAAGCAATGAAACAAGAAATATACTTGTGTGCACATCTTAATGTCTATCCATAGGTTTCCATTGCACTCTGGTAGTTCTGACAAGTGGTCAGTGAACATATTACCTCCAACCTGTGCCGGGCTTACTAGTTCTGTAAATCCCCAGCCTGTGGTTATAACAATGGTTATCGCCTGCAGTCACCTCTCTGTTGCTGTCCAACTGTCACACACTTTTATGACCTAAATGTCCCACACGGTGCCTCTAGCGCCTGCTTTTAGAAACCCCCTAAGCCCACTGAATTACTACAAAAACATCTCCTCCACCAAATCCCCCATTGTACATTCCTCAGCCTGCCACTCCTCCTCCTCTCCACAACTGGTGACTTTCTAAAATTTCAGGAATTTAAAAATACAGAGAAAGTGGAGGATGAAAATAGAAGAATGAAGTCACACTTATAGGCATTTCCCTATTCACATTTTCTCAATCTTTTTTTTTTTTTTTTGGAGTGGCTCCAATGGACATATGAATATTTGTATGTAGGTAATGAAGAAGCAACACTTGTGGGAGCTAAGGGTGGAATACATTCAATACATATAACATAAACTTACAAATATTTATTAGTCACAAGTAAAATATTACAATCCAGGGCATCCACACTGCTGAAATATTTCCAACCCCTGGGATAAATGATGAAAGAAAATTGTTGTATTAAGTGGATAATAAAAGTATTTTTCATCAGGGTGTCAGACCGAAACATTGGTTATCCACTTAATACAGCTATTTTCTTTCATCATCTATGCTTTGCGTGCTGGTTCGTCATTATCTACATGGCAACATACACATTTATTCCTTTCTTTTGGGAATAGGCATGCTGGGATTTACATATGGTTTACATATATTAACAAGTGGTAATGGCTGAAATATCTGTATAGAGTGTGTGATCGGAGTATGGGGGGGGGGGGGAGCGCACGAGAGCGAGAAATAAATATATATATATATATATATATATATATATATATATATATATATACACACACACACACACACACATATATATATATACACACACACACGTATTGTACACTCACCGAAGATATGTTAATAGTTAGGCCACAAAGACATTTTGTATATAGATATATGTAAAGAAGAAAAACAAAAATGTAAGGAGCCACAAGTACAGTTTTAGGAGACCATGGCTCCTGTATTTGCCTTTCTAATATTCCTATTATTGTATAAAGAATTCATGGCAGTGACAGATGACCCTATGTATATTCTAAAAATGTGGTAAATTCCTCAAGGAGCTAAATTAGGCTGTACAGTTCTCTGTGTAGTCTGCACTGTGAAGTTACAATGAAATGAAATAGAATAGAACACAAAGAGCCCTCTGCAAAAGGCCATGTGTTGTTCTGTGGACTGGAAGGGAGGAAAGGGAATGTTTTGAATAGAAATATGTCAGCTGAAAGGGAGTCATCCAATAAGACCCCTGTTGCAAGAACAATACTCCATTTACAACATTGTGAGAGGATTAAGGCCACTCAATTGGCCTAAATACCCTGTGTCTTGGTGGCAGCACAGAAGAGAGAGAAGGGGATGGCGCGGAAAAGCTAATTCCATTCATCATGTTGCTGCTGGAGAACTATTAGTGTGAGACCCCACCTCACAGTTCATACTATAGTCTTCACAAGTTGGAGTCTGCCAGTCCATAAATATAAAGCATGGTGAATGATGGAGATCATATATATATATATATATATATATATATATATATATATATATATATATATATATATATATATATATATATATATATATATATATATATATATATATATATAAAAATATTACACATTTGTAAGCTCATCTGCATGTCTAAAAAGGCGGGGACATGCAAATGAGAAGACAATGTATATGTTTGTGGGCACATTTGCATGTCCCGGCTCAGCTTCCCAGCATGCAGTGTAATAACGGTTTCTTGGAATTCTGAGCTGGAAGCAGGTTTAACTTGCTTAAGACATTCATATGTCAACACAGATGTACTATATATATATATATATATATATATGTATATATATATGTATATATATGTATGTATATATATATATATATATACATACATATATATACATATATACATACATATATATATACATACATATATATATACATATATATATATATATATATATACATACATATATATATATATATATATATACATACATATATATATACATATATATATATATATGTATATATACATATATATATATATATATATATATATATATGTATATATACATATATATATATATATATATATATATATGTATATATATATATATATATATATATATATATATATATATATATATATATATATATATATATATATATATACACACACACACACACACTAGCGACTTGCCCGTCAAAAAATTACAGCCAATAAAATGAAGCCATATGTGAAGGTTTTTGTACTGTGAGGACCTTCGGCGCTCATTGCGAGCTTCTCCTCTGGTGTACTTTTGCTCCTCTGAGCAGCCTCTGCGCTCATCACAAAGACAGATACATATTTTTGTAAATAATAATCAATTATTTAGTTACTTAATTAATTAATATACTTTACCATTTGTAATTAATATATGCATCAATCAATAGGCTGAAGAGCTAACAATCTTTTTTTTCATTTTCCCACAGGATATAATGTCCAGTTGGACTGTTGCTGGCCTGAGGAGATAGTTTTATGAATGTCCCAACTGTGCATTAGAAATAGGCTGCGTGCGCGAGGGCAAACCGTTGTTTTATTTCTGTAAGTCGCTACTGTAGATGCGTAATGTTGTGATGTGCAAGTTCGGAGTGTAAAGTAGCGTTTGCTTGTGTATGTGCTTCGCAAGTATTTGGCGTCCTTTGTATTAGTGCATTTTGTACCTCGTACGTTTCTGTGTGAAAGTGGTAGGCATTTGGCGGGGTAGCCTCGTTTTCATTTTTTTTTTGTTGTTTTTTTTTTTCTTGCTTAGCCGATTTTTGAGTCCTGAAACTCTTTAGAATCGACTTAAATTCGCGTTCCACCTCCCTTCCAGACGTCCTGGCTATTCCCCTGTGCGGTGTGTGATGTTTTTGTTGTTTTTCCTACCTCATATATTTTTTTTCGAAGTCCCACGTCTCAAAAAAAAACATTACGAGACGTGGGACTTCGAAAAAAAAAAACATTACTTCTAAGTCACACATTCGTCGACTGCTTGCAGCCTAACAGCCTTATTAGATCGCAAATCGGGCAATTATTTATAGCTCTATATAAGCACATAACATATTTTTTTTTACAGAAGTATTTAGTTATTTACCTTCTATCCAAAAGCAAGGTTTTCAGTAAGTAAAACTTATTTTAAAAAAAGATGCTATGTGCTTATATAGAGCCCTATTCAATTGGCCGAATGGCAATTTAATTAGTCAGGCAATGAGCACCTTTGGCGCTCATCGGCCAAGTGCTGTGTGTGTAAGTGCCTTAATGGCTTGCTTTGTAGGTAATTAGTGCCTTTGGCGCTCATCGCCTAAGTGCTGTGTTGCGAGTTTTAGTGCCTTAACAGCTCGCCTCGCAAGGCGCTCATCGCCTAAGTGCTGCGAGTTAACTCATTGCCTGACTTATTAAATTGCCATTCGCCCAATTGAATAGGGATCTATATAAGCATATAGCATCTTTTTTTTTAAATAAGTTGTACGCAGAACGCGTACAACGTCTGGTAGTTCAACAATTATAATATACATATATATATATTTGCTGTATGGGGACTATAAATAAATGCATGACTGCATTTCAATAGCTGCATAAGAAAACAGCGTCACGTGAAGTCATGGGCTAAGTTTAAGATGGGTACACCAAGACTGTACGTAAGATTGTAAGTGAGTAATTACAAAAAATGTATTGATATTATAAACACTGAATAAAACATATTACTGATTAAACTAGAAGGTAAGAATAATAATAATAATAATAATAATAATAATAATAATAATAATAATAATAGAGAGAGTGCAGTTAAAGGTTAAAATGTGCATGTCACTTTTTTATTTCTATAAGAAGTCGTCATCTTAGGCTTACAGGAAGCAAACAATGTCACCTGCAGGAGATCATAGAAAAAACAATATAAAGGTCACGGTTTAGTGTGCGATTTAATCTTATTTTCCTTCTAATGGTAGTTTCCTATTCCCTGAAAAAGAGAAGTAACTGATCACCTAGATAATTTCTATGGCTTTTATATACATAGTTATTCTTCTTTAAGTGTAACTTCTGGCTTGACCACATACCTCTGTTGCTTCAATAGAGCACGGTGGGGGGGGGGGGGGTCGTCTGTACTGAATATTGTTGTACATTTGTGATATTGTGCTCATACAACACAATGTAGAAACAGCACTCAAATTACCTTTTTGCAATAGGTGCCTTGTCATTGCCATCTTACCTTAAAGAATCCAATGATCCCCACTCCATACTCCACACAGTATTTGTCCAACAGCTCCCGGTTCCAAGCATCCAAGTTTACATATTTCAGGATATTTTCATACACAATTAGTGCAAAACGTCCTCGATCCTTATCGGTAAGAGTGGGCATATCCCCCTTCCCTGGGGCAATCTCTGTCCTATATTTAAAACGGCTTGATTCCAAGATGGCCACAATCTCTTGTCCAAGTTGAGAGTAAAGGCTCTCCACAAACACAAGCACTAGAGGGTCAGTACGAGATGAGTCCACAGGTCTCAAAGCTTTCGCTGGCAGCAGGCGAGAGGGGCTTATCTTGGGCTCATCACAGTCTGGGGACTGGGCATCACTCCCTGAAGGTTCCAGTCCCCTTTTCCAGCCATACAGGTAATAGGCTGAAATAAAGACACTCAGGAGACAGAAGGCAAAGAGAAGCAGCAGCACCAGTTGTGGGCTTACCGGCCTCCCGAACCTGCGTGGCTTCAGGGACAAGCTCATGGTCCTACTAACTTCCCAGAGAAATGGCACAAGGTCACACGAATATGTGCCAACACCTCTTGGTTATGTGTTTAGTACCCTTAACTCAACCAGTTCATGTCACCATGGCACGTCCATCCAAAGTCCATTTACAGGATGAAACCGGCACGGTGGCAATCTCGGCAGTATGGAGGAGCAGAGCTGCCGGAGGAGGGAGCCTTAGATTTAAGTGGCAGTCGAGCATGCTTTGTGGGATCAGGACTGCGATGGATTGTTATTCCGCCTATGGACTTTACTGGCTGCAAAAGAAATATAAAGACATTTCAGCACAACAGTTTATAGAAATTATTATACAACACCATGAGGCAGCTGTAAGCAACTCAGTAATATATATCATCATAAATCTTGGTTTAATAAGGGGCAAAATGGTCTAGAGAATAGAAAGTTTTCAAAGTCCTGAATTGTAACCTGAAGGAACCTTGGGTGCAGATAACTCATTCATTGAGTTGTATTGAAAGAATTTTCTCAATTATGTGCCACATACAACAGGACTAAAAATGGATCCACAAAAGTAATGCAACTTACAACATGTTTACCCATCCTGGTGACAATCCAGGTAAACAAAAAATACAATGGCAATTGTTTCTACTTTCTAAAACACTTTATCCCCATTATCAAGAATAGTTCCTCAAAAGAGCATATTATAAATATTGGACTCTGGTGGTACTTTGGAGGACCACAGATGAGTTATATTTATGGTAGCTCTTATGAAGAACTTGAACTAAAAATCTGCAAAAATATTTTTACAATAAACAAATACAAGATTTAATTTTTTACTGGTGTTCATTTGTGCTCTAATGATCATAAACATTTATGAAGAAATAGGGGGATGTTGATAACGATAAGATCTCTATTCCATTCTGTTAAAAGGCTGTCACTTCACATTAGCCATTTGACAATGAGTAAATCTCAGTAGGATAGGTATGAATATAAGTACATACATATAAGAACATTTGTATACATTTAAGCTGCGTAGAAGCAGTTATTGCACTCTGGGAAACGTTGTGGCAGAAATAAACATGTGAGAGGTTGTTTATGTACGGTATATATGAAATAAATGTATGCACAATGTGTTCTATACTCTGGAAACATTTAGGAGCCATTAGTTCAAGTTTTAAAGTATACGTTAAATCTCTATGAAGGGCTTCCTTCCAGTCCAAGCCCATTATGGTGCTTTCAGAACCTGAGAGAGGAGGAAAGCTTGGTGGCAGGCAGGCAGAGCTAGTATAAAGAACCCATGCCTTCTACATGTTAGTGCGCACACAGGGGACCATGGTGGTGCAGACACTGTGAACTTGCCCATGAGTTCCCATGTTGTGTTTAATATAGGTGATACCTCACACCACCTCCTCTTCCACACTAAAATAAAGAACATGCTCTCAGCCCCTGGCAAAAGAAAGCAGGGGTTGTGATTTGAAAAACCGAAATTATGTTGTTATGCAAATGAGGCACCCCTAGGCGCTTGCCTTATTTTCCCGAGTGAGAAACCTGGCCATGGCTAGAGGCAAACTAGCAGTCCAAGATAGAATCCCCAGTGACATAAGGACATGAAGCTAAAATTAAATATATTCTTTAAAAAAATGCAAATGTTGCTGATTTGTTAAATACATCATAAGCATGTCATTATTTTACTAAACTACAGGGTCCTTTAAGGGTCATGGGATTTGTTGAGTCTTGTATTAAATATCCTCAGAGAAATGTTACACAATGGAGAAGTTACATGCAACTGCTTTCATAACCAAATATGTAAATACTCCTTGTCATACGTTCACACAAACGCAAAGGCAACATTACGCACAGGTTAATATATCAAATTAGTCGATTGTTAATAAATCTAGAAGTTTGTGTTCAGTCTCCTATTATCATCATCAATAGTTTTTATGGTTAAACCACCACCAATTTTCATAGTGCTATACACAAAAAGGTAGAGTAATGTCGAATGGGTAAAATAAATGAGGTAAAAACACATACACAATACTATAAAAGAAGGGCTGACATGTTTATTTAAAATGTAGGAGCCACTGGCTCCCAGGTTTGTCATGATATTAAACTGATTGATAGAAATGGGGATAGGAACCCAATACTATTAATGTACAATCTGGAGATATAATACTATAAGGTGATATAAATAGGTCTTAAAGGATCACTGTAGTTGATTTCCTTCTATATGTTTTTTTGAATAAGAAAACTGGGCAAAAAATAGAAAGCAAAATATACGTTTTTTCACTTATGTGACACCCTTTATTGCAGGCCTCCATTTTCTTCACGGAGCCTGCTTCTTAGTTCCTTTGTAAACTAATGAATGATCTGACAGCTGTGTATGCCACATTCCCAATGTGAATTAAATGTCTCCTCCAAACTCAAGAAGCAGATCCCTAGAAACTAAAATTGTAGATTCCACAACAGCATCATTTTGTAATAAATACATTTAAAAAGTCTGTATTTTTTTTTTTTACATTCCAAATACATGTTTCCGGTTCTACAATAGGCGCAATTTTTTTTTTTTAACCACAGTGGTCCTTTAACCTTGACATGTAATTCAAGAATGAGCAGATCCTGGTACTGCAAGTCACACAGAGTGTTCAATATAGGGGTTTACAACATTTATCAGGGAATTAGGAGCCAGACGGTAATTTTTTACTAGCCAGGTTATGGATTACATATTTACATAGTGTTTGAGGTTGAAAAAAAGACTCATCGTCCATCAAGTATTAAGATCTCCTCTGATCTGCATTATGCAGTTTAATTGTTAAATGAATATATGGTTATTCGTTCAAAAGTTAGAAGCCAGCAGTGACATTTTTGGAGCGGCGGCTCCCGGGGTTTGTCATACTCTGGTTTAATCCACTTACTATACTAAACAAAGAATTACTTGTGCACCACAAATAAAAGTAAAGTGTGCATTTCTATTAACCTCTGTATAAGCACAATCCATAGGACCGTTGGAGTAGACCATTACCATATCCTTCTAACCTTTATTAGACAGAAAGCAGCATTGCTCCCATTAAATCCTTACAAGATATTTGCATTATAAGCTCCCATTATAACAATATTCCACTGCCCAGTCTCCATATGAATCAAACCTGCCTAGTGACAAGCAGAGAAGCCTCCTATCTAGGTCACATCCCCTCTGGGGAGAAGCCAGCTCCTTCTAGCTGTGTCTCGCACCTTGACAGGTGCTCCCCATCCATTTCATCTTTCATTGCAAAGTGGTCAAACCGACTCCAAAATGCCTAGCAGCTTAGGATATGTTTTTTTTATTCCGCCCATGAGTAATAGTCTCTGCAAGGGCACCCTAATGCTACCCTGCAGCTTTCTGCTACTATTATTATAAAATTAGTATTCAAAAACGCAGCTACCAACTGCACCCTAATCCTGCCCTTCGGTGCCTATCTATCCAGGAAAAATCCCACATGACTCTGCCAATGTATATTATTGCAATACTCCACTTCGAGAAAAGGATGGAAATAGTTCTCTTTTTTGGCACAATCCATCCCAATACTACATATTTATAATTCACAAAACTAATTGTCATGCACGTGCCATCCCTCCTTGCAATATTCCACAGCTTCCCTTAGGGAGCTTTTCCAGGAGACTCCGAGGAGACAAGGAAGGTGACACTGGTAATTAGCCTCTTGGGGCTACCTTTACTGCCACGAGTCGAGCAGTGAAATATTGTCATATCCTAATTTACAGGAGAGACGGAACCAGGTCATAACACAATATACTGCACTTCTAGCTATATACATTTTTAAAAAGCACCTACTCTTATTGGTAATAAAGATTGTATACTGGTATTCCTCCCTACAGCATATTCTAAGATTGGGCATTCACAAGATCTGGGTGTCTCCATAAGAGTTTTAATAACTGAGCGTCTTCTGACTGCACACCTCTTTTAAATAGGGATCGCTCCATCACCTGTCCTCAAATACAGCCCAGTACTTTATACAATATACTCTCAGTTAACCATAACTCTCAAGCAACCATTAAAAAAATGGAATATTGTACTTTAAATAAAAAAATTAAATATACAGGACTCAACAAATGCCAGGAGCCAGGTTGTCATGCCACAAAATGCTTACAGATTTTATCCACTGAACGTGGCTGCAATTTAATGTAACCTGGAAGCAGACAGACATGAGTAACTGAGCCAGTGTAGTGTTGGCATTACATTCCCTGGGGTCAGCACCGCACTCTCCAGCTGAACGTACCTGTGTGTAAGTGAGGAGTGAAAGCTGCTGCTGCTAGAACAGCCCTCGCTGACAAATATACTTAGCAGAGCATCCTATGTGCAGCTAATCTTGGCCTCTTCATAGTAACTCTCAAGCAACCAGAAACTACATTTATCTGGCATCTACCAATTTCATGGGTGCCGGTTAACTGAAAGTCTACTGTATTTAAAGCTGCTGTTAAATACAGAATTTTTTTTAAAAGTGCTAATTGTCAAGGAATAGTATTAAATGCACATTCTGATTTGCAGAATAGAGCAACCACCATCTTTTTGAATCGTGGCACTGGACCAAAACTGGCATGGCTTATTTACACCAATAAGTGGCATAAGTGTGCATCAGAAAGATAGAATAGAGGTTCATGAGTAAGACGATATGGCAGAGGATCAGAAAGGCTGGGCGAGTTGTTAATGTTAATCTAGAATGGGAAACTTAATGGATTCCCATACTGCTAGCAATTTGTTACTAAATTGTTGCTCGTAAGTTTTGGGGTTATTCTACATGCATACACCATTCTATGTCTCCTTACAATATCCCTCCGTAATGCGACTGGCTCCTATTTTTGATTTGGCAATTCGGATAATTTAGATCATGTTAACAATAGTTTTAATTTGAATAGGAACTTTCTAAATATATGTTGTTCTCTGCATTATTACAAAAAACAATCTTAAAGGATAGCTCCTAGGCTTGATATACCACTGTATAAGGAATTCACATGTTGATGAGCTTTATTAAAATATTTAGTTAAAAATGGATATACAGACTATTCATGTTTTTATATTTTGCATTATATTGAATCTTATATATCCCAGTTATTGACAAATATATAGGAGCCAGCAATGTTAGGAGACAGACAAACTTTATTTTAGGAGCCAAGAAATGGGTTTATATAAAAATATATGTATAAAAAAAAAATGTATGAGCCACAAAGTTGGCTATAATAATACTTAACTAATTAAGAATAATATTGCAAATATTCAGAAAGCAATGACTGTATAGGGTTGAGATTGTCGCAGCAATGCAGAAGGGTATTTAGGTTTTATGCTGCCCTAGGCCTGTTCAGATTTGGGTGCCCCCCACGACCCAGTTACCCCTCCTCTTCTCCTCTTGCTATATCCCAGTTTTCCACACACATATATAGAAGCTTATGAGGGGAATATGTATCTATGTTCCCTTCTGGATCGCTACCTTGTGGTGGTGAAGGGGTTTATGTATCTCAATGAAGCTGTGAGCTATATCATGTAGGGATAACTAACATGGGCAGGTCATAGCAGAGAGGTCAGACAAATCACTGTCCACTAGTGAGGGAACTGGCAACCCACTCCAGTATCTTTGCCAAGATAACCTTATGGATAAGCATAGACAGAGACGCAACAATCGTGCCTGGTGTGCTGTGGTCCATAGGGTCACAGAGTCGGACCCAACTGTACAACAATGTGTCTATGTAAGTATACAGTAAGTCAGAAAGAAGCAAGTACACTTACAGACAGAATATTCTTTGCATATAGATATTTTAATGCATATTCCATTGAACTGTATCTGCAACTTGAGGCAGCCCTTGGCCAAAACACACACATGGATCTACAAGTCACATATTGTCTCCTCCAACTCCCCTTATTCAAATTTATTCTGCTCTATTACAGATAATGTGGCAATGTAAGAAAGATCCTGGAACATCTATCCTTGCATTTGCATATGGCGCCCAGTAATATGCAGATAATATAATTATTAGCAGGAAATAACTGGTCATAGTTTCCACGTCCCTGCTTGGCAAGGAAGCCTGTAAAGTCCAGCTCAGCAAGTAAGGAGACGATCCTCTAATGGGCTTAAGGAGCTGTATTTACATCAAGGAACAGCTGACAGGAACTCACCTGTCACAGTACCAAGCAACAGCCGCTACGCCAGAAAAAAACATGTACGCGTTGTCATTTTAATGACCAGTCGGGCATAATCCATCTATTATTCTTTTACCTTTTACTCCTAATTTCACACTTCATTGTGAAAACTGTCCCCTAGTCATCACTTGTGGAGATTCATGTAAAGTAATATTTGCCGGATTCATTAACAATGACCGCCATTGTGAATTTATAAGTCCAGCTGGTATTGGATTTGCAGTAAAAAAAAAAAAAAAATAACAGTAATTTGCAAATTAACCCTGTACATGCCAACATGCATCCAAGAGAAATTTGCCACTTAATTATTTTAAAGAAACATTCATCAATATAAAAATATATATCTTTAATGTATGCACATTTAGCTGTTTTTATATCACCCTGTTTATTCTCAAACTACTACAGTTGTCCTGAGCGTGCTTTACTTGGTTCTGCAACACCCAAAAATCACAAGCACCCTGAAAACAGCAATAAACTCGCTTTGCTGTGACCAAAAAAGTTAGCTTATTCTTTTGCATTCTTAAATGTAAAATGTATTATTGCAGTGGAAATACAGAATACAGAAGCAGCTTGCAATTTATGGCCCCTTCAGGACATCGTGTCCCTAAAAGCTCTGTGAAGTGTATAGTGAAGATGACTCCTGCATAGACTCAATGAAACTGTTTCAGTGCTGTAAATGCCAACACTGCAGCAGTTAAAAACAATCATAAAACCATGAAAAAGGTTTCACATATGTTGTACTTGAATTTGCTTGCTCTATGTGATGGTGCATAACATCAGTGGCCCTTTAATGCAATATGTCTCCCAGTTAATTATTTTTTGTTATGACACAGCAGGCATCCATAAAATGAATTTTTAGTGCTTTACCATAAAGAAAACACACTGCTGGGTGCCTGAAACGCGTGGAGAGCATCGCTGCAGTGAGAGAGCACAGTACATACAGTAGGAGCTCTGTTCATATCAGTTTAAGTAGTGAATCCATCTGAAGTGTCAACTCTGTGTGAACTTGAGCCTCAGGCACAAATAAAATACATTAGAAACTCTATGGAACTGAGAATCCTCCTTGAATATATATGTAATGGGCTTCGCCCACACTAATACATGTTGTAAGGAATAATATCTCCCCAGACTCAACCTTTCTGTAATGATCAAACTATTAAAAAAAATAATTCTCATCTTAAAAAAACGTCATCTTTTACCAGTTTAATTGCGGAGATTGGTTTCAGAATATTCTCTGATGTAAAGATTTGCATAAAAGATGTTGGATATGGACTTCATAAACGGTCGTTTTAAGATTTCCAAACTATATATTACTCAAATGGCTTCCTTTTCAAATCTTACAAATCCCTACATGGTCTTGCTCCTCCATATCATGCCTCACTTGTGCTTTGTGCCACAATACTCGAGATCTGAACACCAATCAACACTTACAGTCCCATTCTTTCTCATTCCTCGTACCCCTTCACTGCAATAAATTCCACTTCATATCAACAGTGCCCAACCTACAAGACATGTCCCAAATCCCTGAAGACCCGCTTCATGTTTCTTCCCAACCCAAATAGTTTCAGTTCTCCCACCCTGCATCTCATGGCTTGATCTATGTTGTCCATGCTCCGGATCTTGCCTTTAGCCCACTGTACCATTCCAGCAAGAAACCAATACCACACTTTATGCTATATATTTAAGTGCGAGATCCTCCATATCTCAAAAGAACTATGTACAGGCGGACCCGGGTTCCAGATGACCCGATTTACAGACGTTCCATTTGTTTGAATTAAAAAAGAAAGCACAATAGATTCTGCAACTTATTATTACAGTTACACTGTATTATTATTATTACCACATGAACCATTATAGTATTGTTATTATTACTATTATTCTTCTTCATCATGGAACCTGAAGACGTCCCCAGGATCGTATCTCGTACATAACCCGTATAATATATAATCAATTTACTTTTATGTACTTTATTTTATTAATAAGTGCTCATAAGCTCTGTTTTTACTGCCTAAAATCAAACATAACCTGCTTGGACCTGCCTCTGAAACTCATGAAGACACAGACTCTGACTAGTATGAGACACAGCACAGCAAGTACAACAACCCTTGACCATCTCTTCGCAAAATGTACCTGCGACTTGGTCCCGGATAGGTTTGGACACTGCACATTTATCCCTACAGAGTCTGTGTCTGCATAGTGAGCAGACCCATGCAGTGATTATTTAATTGATTTTAGGAAGTACAAAAAAAAAATTATAAAGCACTTAAAGGCATATCTAAGTTATATGGATTTATTACATTTCTGCACTCCTTAGGCAAAAAGCAGCCTATATATGCAGCACATCTCATAAAACATTTTATTTTTATTAATATCAGGGGTGTCTACACAGGCACCTGGTCCCCCTCAATCAGCATCATATTAACCCACTATTTACCTGCTGTTGCTTGCTCAGCCAATCTCCTTGCAGCTTCCTGTATGTATGTCAGCAGCAATACATAGCACATATCAGTGATACACTACATATCCCAGGCTGCTTTACAGCACAGACAGGAGCCCCAGAGTTAATTAAAAAGTTTCAGCTAACCTGATTGGCCAAAACAAATTTGATGCTAATTGAGCCTGGGTTTGGAGGGTGTTAACCCTGATTTGCAACTGTCAGAAATTACCAGACACTTTGCTGACTTCAATGCAAGTGTTTAAATGTTAATTTGGCAATTGTTTGTCATGCAAAAAACTGCATACACTACTAATTCTCCTCTATCAGATGCATTCATAATCCAGCAAACTTAAGTATGCCTTTAATAAAATACAGTACATAAAAGTAAATAGATACACAGGTATATTATATACCTAGTAAAACCAAGGAACCTTCCATATTTTTAAGATATAAACATGTACCATGTCATGTCTTCCCCACACAGTCTCAGTAAAAGTCAAGTGCAAGGTCAGACAATCCTAGTCCACTGGAGAAGAAACTGGCAACCCACTCCAGTATCTTTGCTACAAAAACCTTATGGATAAGCAGAAACAAACACAAGATGTGCTGCGGTCCATAGGGTCACAGAGAGTCAGACACAACTGAAGATTAGTCAGATCAAACCCTCACATCTTGAAAATAAAGTATTACTACCATGGCAGCCTCCCTGCACTATTTCAGTCTGCTAAAATGAGCATTTTTATGTAAATTCTTATATACTAATGGCCTATTCCTCACCCTGATGTCATAGAAGAAAAGTCTGTACAATCCTCTGGGGCTCCAGACCACTATGACTGTCCAGTCAGGAATCCCATACAATCAATTACAGAAGATGAAAAAGTAGGCACTTAAGACGTTTTCTGAAGAAATAGCTACATGCTCGCCAATTAACTCATTCCAAAGATGTGCAGCTGCCTCGTACAGGATGTGGAACATAAGGGGCTTGGAGTGAAATCTGTTATTGTATTAAGATGGAGGATTATCACAGTCCAAACAGTATACTCCATATCACCGGCCTGAAATAAATAGCCGTCTCATACAATTTAGTTACTTATCCTCCAGTGTTAATCTCGGATATCCCGGCTGTATTTACACTTCCGGTTTCTATTTTGGTCTAGATCACTGTGCCGGAAGATTTTCAGATTTCATCCCTACCCAAGTGTAGGTTCTTTGGGGATAAGAATTCAGAAGTGTAGCACATTGCAGGGAGATAATAGGAAGTGATCTGCAGTTCAATCCAGACCATTACGGACAGCGAGGATATGCTCAATGCCGCAAATATTAATTTCATTGTAAAATACTGATGCCCCACAATGATTTTTTTTTGCAAAACTACACTTGATAATGCGAAAAACATTTTTAGAAAAGATACAAAAAAAATACAGCAATTGATAAACTTAAAGTGATTTCCATTAGTCCAATCAAAAGCAATCGCAATGAGGCTTGACACTATAGCAACTGAAAGGTTTCTGCATTCAAGTTCTTCTCCCACCTGTAGAAGCAGATCAGCATAAAGATAATGGCGGCTTCCAGTGCAACATAACATACTGCATAACATGGACTTGCTACTATGTAAAGTAAAGTTTAGGAGCCAGTCAGATTAGTAATGGGATTATATATAGAAATATATGTATAACAGCTAAAAAGTTAGGAACAGTAGTTCATGTGCGTTTCCCAGGCTTTGTGTGCGTTTGCGTCGCTCAGTCGTGTCCGACTCCGTGACCTCATGGACCGTAACACACCATGCTGATCCACTTGGTATTTATGGTAGAGATACTGGAGTGGGTTGCCAGTTCGTTCTCCAGTGGGCCTCAGCATACAGTTCCCAGTATTTCTAAGTCACTCCCATCCAAGTACTCACCAGGCACAACCCTTCAGGGTGGTGTAGCGTCTTGATTCCCTAACTGGGATTCAACCCTTTGTGCAGTGATGACAGCACCAAATCCTAACCACTGGACCACCAGGTAACCCCCCACGTTTCATATTATTAATTACATATAATTAATTTTTTCTGATGCATCTCATTTATTGTTTTTAAACCATTTTCTATTTTTTTTTTTTATAAATAAGCAATAATATAATATTTTCTGCAATATTTAGTTTGTTTTAAAAGGACACAGCAGAGGTTCCAAATACAGCATTATTTCAAATTCTAGGTAATCAATTGAATGTTATTAAAATGGCATTTTGCTACAGTAAACCTACATTGAAACGTGTCATTCTGCGCAGTCAGATAGCATTTCAGCTCCACCCACAAACAGATTAAAATATTTTGTCAATGAGAGACCATTGTCATTAATTATTGATCAGCCCCTGAAGCACTAGATCCATTCTCGGGTGCAGTCGGCAACACAAAAAAAAAAAAAAAAAGACTGGACATGCTCAGACCCAATCAAGACAAACGGCCAATATCTCAGAGGTTAATAATTAATTTACAACAATCATCATGTTAAAAAAAAAGAAAAGAAGAAAAAAAAAAAAAAAAAAAAGATTTAGATCTCTCACTTTAGAGTTGTGCTATTGTTGGAAATATATATATTATCATTTTGTAATAACATTCAATTGATTAAGTGCTTGTTACCCCTTACAGTTTTAAAATTATACCATTTTTGGTACGTCAGTTTAGGAAGTTAGCAGTTAATTTATGGATAACGCTCAATTGTGATCAATGTAAACATAGGATATAATGTAAATCTTATAGTAACAATATGAATTTTACAAGCTATTAATATGGTTGTGAAGGAGTTAATATAGCCCGCTTTGATTGTGATCCTTTATTTCATCACCACAGGCCACAGGGGGGTATTCGATGTGTTTACTCGCATCAGCTGATGTCTCTGGATACCTGGAAGATTATAATCCCCCTCCTCCTCGGGGAGCGAGGGGGTGTCTGGCAGGAAACCAAGAGACACTACAGGGAAAGAGCTCACATCCGATCCAAAGAGTCAAAGAAGGTAACGATCCCTATTTGTAACCATGCACAAATGGAGGCAAAAAACAAACACACATTCTAATATTTCTGTACTAACATCAGAAATAAGGCGTTTTATAATGTTGGAGTGCAAGAATGTTTTTGATGAAGGTCCTAATGCACAATAAACTGCTTGGAATCCCCATATTCTGCTGTACTCCTCCCCACCTCACTCATTATCCTAAGCACTACTGAAAGGCGGTGGAAGATTCTAACTGTGATAACATTAATTAGGCAGTCTTGGCTTGAATAATGTTATCGCACCTGAAAATGTTCACTTTCAGTAGTGTTCATTAATGTGTGCGTGTGTGTCGTTCAGTCGTGTCCAACTGTGACCTCATGGACCGTAAAACACACCATGCGGATCCACTTGGTATTCATGACAGAGATACTGGAGTGGGTTGCCAGATCTTTCTCCAGTGGGCGACATCATACAGTTCCTGATATTCCTAGGTGGTCTCCCATGCAAGTACTGACCAGGCCCTGCATGGCTTCAGGGTGGGGCGACCTCTTGGTTCCCTGATTAGAATCAAAACACAGATCTCAACGTTTAAAGCACCTAATCCTAACCACTGGACATTGGATTTTTAGGGTTAATTAATGGTGAAAAAAAAAAGGCTTAATATGAAATGTATTTACACTGGTCCTTTGACGCCGGGCTAACAAATCCCAGCAGTCGGGGGGAGCCATGGAGCCACAATTTTAGTTATTATCCTATATATAATTCATAATCTGGCTCCTAACACATTTTTGACTGGCTCCTAACCTGACTGGCTGCTAGATTTTAGATACAATGTCAACCTTTGCTTTAATGGGAGCTCAAAATTCCCTTTATAAAGCATATATACACACATTAATTACTACCTTACCTGACCTGACTAAGACATTGTCCAGGAAGAAAATATAAACATTACAGAAAACCCTACATCTATCTGAAGGCAGGGCCTCTTAGTGGCTCATATGAAAAGTTCACCTATATATAAAGAAATAAACTTATCAATGGACAGACTAGGTGGGCAGACTGGACTGGTTCTTATTTTCTTATTTGTGGTCCAGGCAATGGATGACAATGCTTTTCTTCTACTCACTTTTTCAGGAGTCATATTTGATTACCTCACATGTCCTACCAGGGTATTGGTAGTTAAAGAAAATGGCCTCAACGTCTTACTTCACTGGTAGTTTGAGCTATTTATGAATTAAGATCTGCATCTTTTTAATATTATTAGCCTTTATTTGTCACGCACCAACATATTTGCAGCACTATATAGGGATTAAGTACAAGGCAAATACAATTTTAGCACATTGGAAAAGAATGGAGTGCCCGGTCTTAAAATCAAACGTGCACAGTGCATTACCGAAGCACCTTACAAGATTGAAAAGTAGCAAACTTACGGTCTATCTTTGATATATGGCACCATAAAATAAATATAAAGTACAACAAGACAATAAATGAAGTGATCATCATGTTGTAGTACCAAAATCTTATATATTAGAGATATAAGATCTACTTTTTCAGTAGACATCAGAATAAGAACTTCCACCCAATGTGCAAGGCCTCTGCCATCACTTACAAGCAAATGCAAACACATTGTGAGTATACGAAAAGATCCACTTCTGTTTTGTGCCTACATTAAAGGGACATGGAAAGTTTCTGGATCTATCCCTGTGTATCTATTTACTTTTATGTACTTTATGTTTAGAAGTGCTAAAGTTTTTATCTGCCTAAAACCATACAATTTTTACCTGTTTGAGTCTGCGTATTCATGAGTGACATGAGCTCCAGAGGGCAGACTGTGAAGTCTGTCCGTGACCTCTATCAAGTAGCACGTTACAGAATGTTGCCACTGAAAGGATTGGATACAATGAGACAGTGCAACCCCTGTACTTAGAAGTACACCGTCTTCATGAGCTGCAGAGAGAACCAGTTACAAACTATTTTATTAAGATGGGCTTAAAATCTGATAAAGTACACAAAAATAAAGCGATAAACGCCATTCTTCAGTCGTGTCAGACTCTCAGTGACCATATGGACGCAGCACAGCAGGCAAAAGATATTTTTCTTTTTCTTGTCAAAGATATTGGAGTGGGTTGCCAGTCCTTCACCGTGATTTGTCTGACCTCTCTGCTGTAACCTGTCCATCTTGAGTGAGCCTACATGGTACAGCTTTATGGAAGTACACAAGCCCCTTTACATGACAAGGTAGCGATCCAGAAGGGGAAAGAGATATAGCCACATTATATTCCTTGTGATATCCAAAAATATTCTATGCCCCTTTGAGAGTTTTAAGGCCAATGGGGACCATGTTCTCCCTGCACAATGAGGTTTAAATCTCCACATATGCTAATGTGGTTAGTTTGTTACATACAATACCTCATAAACATCTGATCCTGAACTGTAGAGGTGCTCATTAATGTGACCAGCAGGAGGTCCGATATACATTATGTCTTGAGAGGTTATTATAGCGGAGGAAATTTATGAACAACAGCTAATGAACACACTAAAACGATATTAAAGCATGAAGTCAGTGCATTATACAAACCCACTTCCAGACATATATCTAGGAATATACATTTGTCTGAGAGCTTTGCAGATCCCACAGTTGCCTAACAACATCCAAATGTGCCAAGAAGCTTTGATTTAAGTGAAAGTCTACCCCATTTATAACCCAAGTCTAGCAGCTATATGACAAGAACAGGTAGAAAAATATGAATTATAATACTCCGCAATTATATTTAATCTGCTATATTCGTCCAATTTTAATAATCACAGTCGCCTATACCTCATAACCAGCACAAAATCTAATTTTCGCTCTTGTGTATGCTCCCTGGAAAACGCAATTTAGACTACCAGTTTATATGTTATTAGTGATCAGATGATAAAACCGAAATAGGCTTGAACATCACTGACCCATATCTTGGAGTCGGTGGCCCGTGCCTGGTTATTTCCTAATGCTGAATCTGTACAATGGGACCACGAATCATTACGTACACAGAGATTTGGTCATTTATGCCCTCACTTAAATTCAAACAAAATGCAAAAGCTCAAAATGCTTACATCTGCCCAAGCATATATAATGCGAGAAAAAGAGCCCAAAGCAGGCGTCGTATTAATATGCACAAGCAAATTAAAACATCGACCTAATAACCGAGCAAAGGAAATTTAAAATAAAGTAACAACTTGTGCAACAAGTACAAGAAATAGGCTAGTCCTTATAATCCTTTGTATTAGTTTATGTAAAGCTTTGGCATATCTTGATACCGTCCCGTCCCGTCCCATATAAAGAACCAGTGACGTATCATATTTATATTATGCTCTTTGGAAAAAATTTACTTTATAAGGTATTTTTTTTATAAATGTTTAAAATAAACAACTACTGTCTTTCAGTACTGTGGATCTAGATGAGTTTTCTTTTCCGTTATGTTGAAAGATTATCACATTAAATGGCCACTTGACAATAAAACTCAACATAAGGGAGAATAACCCTCCCGTCATGCTACAGGCAGACTAGAGTCAAAGATGGATCCCTCATGGCACAATCATTGTCATGGCCTTAACCATGAGGTATTTCCTAAACTATAATGGGCCTGTTATGGCCGTCCCATGCACAGTCCCTTCCAAAGTGACTTCAGCAATGTGGTTACAGTATAGAAAGCACTCTCCATAAATATTTTACACTTGTAGTTGGCCAAAACACCACATTTCCGAATTGCAAGCAGTTGGCTGTTGTGTTCTATACACACAATTCCCTAAAACTACCTATCATGGACATCGCAGCATGGAAAAACATTCTTGTGGGCCACATAAAAAACTATTTCTTCCAAAAGGGCCAACATTTCCACTACGCATCAAATTTGTGGATGGTCCACACACAGACACCTTTCCATACCTGATAAAATACAAAACAAGTGTGGTCCACATATATTGCCTTCTCTAGAGAGATATAGATCACTAATCAATTGTATAAATTGTCCCTATGTATATGTGCCAGGCTAAAATCATAAAACAGTGCTAGGGTAGCCACAATCCCTGTGGAATACCCCCAATAAGTCACTGTGTGATAAAACAGTGCTAGGGTAGCCACAATCCCTTTGGAATACCCGCAAATAAGTTACTGTGATCTGGATCCCTAATAATGCATCCAAACAATGGCAAAAAACAAAACAGAAGATCCAATGTAAGCATATATGATGATACTAAGGAAGAAATATATGTATATATGTATATATATATATATATATATATATATATATATATACACACCTCACCCTTAAAAGTTATATAACTAAATGGGTCATTCTGTAGAAGACTGCCCCACAACATCTTTTCTAAACTAAGAACTAGGACCAAGATACATGGTCCTGTGGTCCACTGTAATCCAACATCCCCCCAAAAATCCCCAAGGTAGGAAGCCAGCTGTTGTAGTGAAAGCATATTCCCTCTTAAGATTAAAGTCTTAAATTACTTTGCCTCCCTTAATGAATATTGTAGCTAGCTCAGATATTCCACTCTAATCAATTCAAGCTTGTAACTACCCAGCCCCCTTCCTTAAAGGGTCCACCTTGTCTATATGACCAACTGTTCAGCTAGCTCGAATACCATCTCCCATGATAGGTCCCACTGTGCAGCTGGTCTACATCCCCCACAGTTGTATCTGTTGCACCATCAATAGGTCACACTCATTTTATATTCCTCTATATAGTCCATAACCTGGCTCCTAAAAAAACATTTGACCAGCTCCAAATCTCAGATAAATGTCAACCATTGGTCTATAAATGTCAACCATTGGTCTATCTTGCTCTTATCCCTTCTGTAATACTGGTCATTACATCTATTGATAATAATCTAGACTTTTAAAATGACCACTAAATTGTCATAATAATATTGTTCCTACCAAGATTAGACCTGGTAGAAACTTAGGAGTTAGAATCTCTATTCAGTTTGATAGAAAGACATCCACTTGACCACAGAAATAGTTTCAAAATGAATCAAAAATGTTCCCAGAGGTACTATTTAATCAATAAGGTTAGGGTAGGAGAGAGCGCACCACTACATAGTGCAGATCATTCACCGACCTTAGTATCCACACGCAGACGTATATTACAATGGAATCTCACCTGGACCAACCTCAAAGAACTATGAGGTATGTTTTTGCATGGGTTGAAAGAAAGTCTCTGGTCCGGCTCCTTGGTCCTTGTCAAATCCCATGCACTCTTATGCGATTAGTGTATGTGAAGTGACTTTACTCCTTTTGCCTGGTTATGGTGTATTAATTTTATAGCAACAAGGCGCTCATTACAGGGGTGGAGAGGAGTGCCACAGGCGCTTATCGCGAGGCCCGTGGGACTTAGCTGCAATAAGCGCAGGGGGCCCGTAGGACTTGCAAAAAAATGCGGGACATCGCAAAAAAAAAATGAACGGCAGGACCACTGAACTCGAAAAAAAAAAAAAAAATATGACTCCAATTTACTAACACACAGCACAGTGGGAGAACAAGGGAGCCTGTGAGCGAGGTTGCAATTTAATTTGAGGCATATTTGGCGTTTTTTTAAGTTCGAAAATTGTCTAAGTGAGAAAAAAATGGCTTCCGAAAAAAAGTATCATGACGAAAACGAGGCCGAAGGACATAAAAAAAAAAGCCCTAAGCAGTAAAACTTAACCCAATTACTATACTGCTGTATGGTGGAGGGCTTCTATTGCTCTTTTGTCTAGAATATATTGTGGTAAACTACCTACCCAAAATATCCACTACATATGCTAAGTAACCGGTTCCACGCTGATGAGAAGCAGTAACCTTGAAACTGTTATACATGGGTGGATTTCTAAGTTTGTGTATAATTCAACCGTAGCTTTGCTCAAAGCTGTTTGATACAGCGTGCATATGCTTAAGGGAAGCCATGTTTGACATGGCTATGGATTGCAAGAGCAAAGCCTTTGTGTGCACATTTGCATGTCCCTGACAAGGTTCCCAGAGTGCAGTGTAATTAATGTATTTCTCGGAATTCTGTTTTAGACATTCAAATGTGAAGGCCAAGATAGATGTGCGTAGCTGCTAATATGGTTTCTTACATACGTCACAAACGTGAAGTTTTTCTCAAACTACAGTACCACTAATGCACGTTGTGAATGTTTTCTAACACTACTTCAGAAGGCGGAGCCACGGATTCATACGATAAAAAAAAAAAAAAAAAAAAAACGCACTTGAATCAATCTGGGGTTTCTTTTTTCAGCATTTGACTTTTCCCAAAAGATTTAGCAGAAATGTCACGTGACACAGTCAAGCCCGATTACCACGTGGAAGAGGATAACTAGGTCCAGTTCCTTCTGGAGCATCCAAAGCAACTCCCTTCACTACGTTTGGACTCAAACAACTGCTCCCCATGGTGACCACGGCTCAGTAGCATTTTCTAATAAATATTTGAGAATGGTTATTCATTTTTAGGATTACGTTTTCAATCAACTCTTGGAGGAGTTCAGGAATGTAGTCAAATCTTACTCTGAACATGAGCTTACTAGGAAAATAATATTGATAGGCGTGCTTATAATAATGGAAAGTGGTGCCAAATATATTGTGTGTTTGGGTTACAATCCTAAAAATAGTTCCTAGGGGAAACACGTACACCATTAATGTGGAAAATATAGTTTTGATGGTAGATAAGATCCAGCTAGTTTACTCAAACTACCTAAAAACTTGATCTAAACCTAAGGATGGCCTTATGCTTATTCAAGGCATCCATGAATTCCATTGTTGTCCCTACCACATGAAGCCTGTTTCATTTATCCATTACCGTTCCTTTAAAAAAAGTACCTTTTTAGTAGCCCTAAATCTTCCACTTTCTGGCCTCCAATCATGATCTCTTGTTCTTGCATTCCTCTTTCTCTGGAATATATGTCCAGATTTGAAGGTTTCCATCTTATCACCTCCTTATCCATTTTAAAAATTGTATTGAAGCTAAAAGTAAGTGCCCAGATCACACTATAGTATATATGCCTTACTGGCAGACATATACATTTATATTACTGCACATTGGCCGACAGGGACAAGACCCCCAGAGCATGGCTAAGTGCATTATTTGAAACACACAAT